>JXOV01003033.1:11787-37139 GCA_001014945.1 Clogmia albipunctata
CGTTTTCGGTAAAAAAGTGAAAAATGGCTATTTATAATTTGTAATTACAAAATAAATAATTATTGTACATGTCATTGATGACAATTCAGACATCGGTATAAACGATTTTTACGAACTCCTCTCGAAGAATAAAATCTGACTTTTCGGTGTGACCAGCTCATAACTCTCTAGATTCAAAAACTGTTAGTAATATTTGGTGACGAATAGCTCGTCGTAACCTTTTTTGATAAAAAAGTTTATCATCATTTGGAAAGTTCGTTGTTTCATTAATTAAGATCGCTCCCAAATCTTGATTATATAATTTGCAACTTCGAATTGTCGAGTGTTTTACTCCAATGAGTTCGAGGTTAAGGATAATAGCAAAGGTTTTTATAATCATATGCTTTTCTTTATTATTTTTATATAATGTATATAAGTCAAATACAAAAGATATTGTAAAAAATTGACATACTAAATTCCCACTTAATTTTCAGGAAAGACATGATCAAACCTGGAGCTTGTATAATTGACGTTGGAATCACTAGAATCCAAGATCCTGTGACGGGGAAAAGCAAGCTAGTAGGTGACGTCGACTACGAAGAAGTTAAAGAGATCGCTGGATTTATAACACCTGTTCCAGGTAAATGAATAATTAGTAATAAAAATCTGAAAGTGTTCTAATACCTTATCATTTTCAGGTGGTGTTGGACCAATGACTGTTGCAATGTTGATGAAGAACACAATTATTGCCGCGAAAAACCTCGAGGCTAAACGACATCCCCAAAATGGATTTTAGTTTATTAAACGATTTCCAATATTTTACTATTTTTTAGATTATATTCAGCCATTCTATTCCCGTCATAGCCATGACTCTTGTATTCCGTCTTTATTGATTAAAATAAAGCCCCGATTTGAAATCGGGAATAATATTTATAAATAGTTTCTTCAATTAGCAACAGATGAAAATGAAAGAAACCCTTATCTCAATTCTAATCTGCTCCAATTAATTGTTTTGAGGCATTGATTGGCGCTCTAACGCGTTTCAAGGCGAATGATGCAATTATGAAAAAATATTTACTATATAAATCGTACGATAATGATTTTATTTAAATAATCACAGATTTGTTTAAATGTTTTTGACGAAACATGCAAATATTTTTAATTCAATTTGTTATTTTTTACTGCAAAGATCCTTGAATCAAGTTATCAATGGTTTTTTCTTTAATTAGAATGATTGGAATAATTAAACAATTATTAATGTAAGGATTGTGTGAACTAACAGGTTTTGTTATGAGTTTAATTTGCAACGAAGGAGTGCAAAAAATATATGAATAATAATAAACAGTTCCACATTTTTTCTTACAATCATACCACTAAATATTTTGCAAATAACAATTAAAAATTTGATACAATTCAATTCTTAATTTGTGGCTATTTTTTAAAAAGTTTTCTTGAAATATAAATTCTAGACAATTTTAATATAATTACTGACAATATATCCAAAAAAATAAGTAACACAAACAATTCATACGCATTTTAACTTATTTCAGTTTTAATTTTATTTGATATAAATAAATTTATTAATATGTGAAATATTATTAATCTTTTGTCAATTGGAATATTTCGATACAAGTGCTGTAATAACCTATTTCACATGTGTATTGAAAGCTATGTAATTCTGAAAAAATACCAGTTAATCGATAATCTATATTAATTAATAATAGAAACCAACTGTGTTTTTTTTTTCAAATTGTGGAACAAGTAAGACACAGTGTGTTTATTAGATCGAGATGGGAATACTCACAACGAAATGGTTTGACAACAATATGTAATTTCATTATATTGGTGACAATTTGCGTGCAAATGTTGAATTATTTCAGCACTTCGTGCAGAAAAATAAACCGTTACAGAACCAATTTGCACTAAGATTCGGAATTTCTCAACAGATTATTTTGCCTCTTTCTTATCGAAAATTATCATTTTTTACATTGATTTGAATTTCATACTGCGTCACTTTATTGCACTAGTAAAAATTTTGAAATTTATTTCACTATTGTGAAAAGTAAGTCACTCATAACCTACGAACAAATTTGTTTTAATATAAACATTCAGGTGCTATTTTGAACAATCAATTGCATTTTTTAATCCAAGTCGTTAAAACGGTCAAATAGAGATCGATGACCGATTAAATGGAGTCCGTTATAACGGAAATATCATTTTAATTAGTTTTTCTTGAATTTAATGGAAATTGCAAAAAAATTATGTCCTGCTCGCGTATAAAATCCGCTTTTAACACTTTTTAAACTACTTTTACGGGTCGAATGTTTCACACTCATTTCCTCGTTAAAAAGCAGCTTAAATTTTTTTTTCACATATGAAATATTAGAATTTTTACTTTACTACGAAATTGAAGAAAACTCAACTTTAAAGCGAAAATTCAAAGAAAAAGCATTTAGAGTTTATAAAAGAAGTACTAACAATTGCATAAACCCATTTTTAATTACAGTCGACTGTCGATAATTGAAACCTTCGATAATTTGAATCTATCCCATTGTTATAGGAACCTAAAGATTCTCTTGATATTATATAATATTTTGAACTAAATCAATACAATTTTATGCTCTCGGTAAGTCGAACGAAAAAACCTCTACTATTTAACAAAACCACTCGGTAGTTCGAACTCATTGGCGTTCAACACTCGACAATTCGATGACACAAATTTGTTGTTGCAGATACCTTTTCTCCAAGGTTAAGAGAACGAGCCTTTCCAAAAAAAGATTACTGACTAATTTGATCATTCTTGAAAGAGAGATACCCACAAGGGTTGTGGGTAGAACATAGCCGCTCGGCACTTGATCACCATTTAGCAGAAAAGGTAAGTTTCATTTCTCTCCACACTGAAATAACTTATAACTTTTTCTGCTAAATGTGTGTTATCGAGCCCTGAAATAAAATCATAATAAATAAAAACACTCATTTTCTTAATCGCACTTTTATTAAAATCAAGGAAAATGTGGATGCTGTATAATACGAACAAATATCTAATATTTAAACAAAACAAAACCAATCGTTACGGGGAAATTGTTTGGTGACTTCTTCAACTAAAAGGTCCTTGCTGTTATCAGTATTAAAGGATTACTTATATAGTATATTTATACATAGTATTCTCCTGTTGTTTTTGGGCTCAACCTCCATTCCTCTGCCTCTCCGCATAAGTTTACATTTACCATTCTGCATCTCCGTTCGATTTTTGGAATACATAATCCTTCCCAGCAATATTCATGATGCCGTCTTTTAGATAAAATTTCCACTTGTTTCGAGATCTTGTGATCTGAAAGAAAAAAGTATAAGTTAATTTGGAAATCATATAAATTAATTATAATTAATGAAATATAACTCGGTAAACGGCACAACAACTGTTTCCAGTTGAGGTCAAGTCAATTGTTTTTTCGTTATTTGAGTTATCAAATACCCCATTTATTCAGCTACTACACAGAACAGAACACACTCAACGCCAAAAACCAGTTACTTTAAGCGTTCATTGAGTATCTATTATCCAATGGTAGCTAATCACTTGCCGAATGTGCCAGCTATCTTTTTCGAACCTGCGCCCATCCCAGCTTTATAAACCTGTCCATTGAACAATTAAAATTGAGGACTATACAATCGACTCTCGATAATTCGAACCTCCAAGGGACCCTTAAAATACTTCGAATTATTGAGAATTCTACTTAGACTGCTCAATAACTTTAAAGAGAAATGGCGCATGAAATACTGCAACAACAAATTTGCAACTTCGAATTGTTGAGTGCTTTACGCCGATGAGTGTGGTTTTGGTAAATATCAAAGATGTTTTTCGTTCTATTTACCAAATTGTATGGATTTATTTCGAAATATTAAGAGATTTTCTAGGAAACTTGGGAGAGGTTCGAATTATTGAAGGTTTGAATAATCGGGAGTCGACTGTAATTGATATTCACGGAACCTGTCTCAATCAAACTAATCAATTCTTTGACGACGACTTTACCGCATAATTAAATAATATAAGCTAACAAAAGCTGATTTATTTTGTTTATTTTCTACTCTATGCCTTATATGACGTATTTGTCACTTCCTATCGATGCCTTTACAACCGGATTCTACTGTATTTATAATTTATTTATAAAAACGTTAATTTCTTGCTTGTAAGCATGACAATCTATTAATAGACTTCCACTGTAAAAATTGTTTTATATAATATTATACTATTAATGACTTTCATTTGTAATTACACTCTTTAGGCAAAAAATAGCCATTAAACTATTTTAATGCAATAGATTTTTGACTTTCATTTAAAACTATTTACTTTTAACTCGAAATAAATTTGTGAAAAATGTTCCTTTGGTTTTGATAACTCCAATAAGTGACAAACCAAGATTTTAATTTAAAAAATTGCATTTCATTTTCTTTCACAAATAAATTATATCATTGATCAAAGGTAAAACAATAAAGATTATCAAATTAAAACGAAAAAAACCGATAATTATACAAACCTTATCGTATTGACAGACAATCACGTTGTCTGTATCGAAAAGATCGGAGGCGTCTTCATCGGTTACGTCGTCTTCGCTGTTGAGCGGCTCTTCCTCGGCACCGCCCTCCCCTTCAATATCCTCTTCGTCCTCCTTGTCTATATCGTCATCATCATCCCCGTCGTCCCCATTGTCGCTTATTTCACTAGCTTCATCGTCCGTGGTCTCCATTGCACCGTCCACCTGGGATTCTATTGTGAGAGTGTCTGAACCAAACAAACGAAAATTATTAATCACTCTTTTATAATGGGTCTTTAAAGCACTTGTGCTAAAAATCAACATTCACATTAAAATATTAGAACGGAAATATGATTTTTTTTAAACTAAAATACATAAATTATATCAAATCAATGTTCTTACTCTGAATAGGACGTTGGCCCTCGACCGTGGTGTCGACGTGGCGCTGCAACGTGTTGTTGGCGAGATGTGCTGGCATTCCCATGAGAGACTCGATCACCGGCTCGCTTAGGATCCGATGGATTTGGTGGTCTTGGATCGCCCACCGCGGCAGATGTATTGTCAGCTCCTGGGGCTCCGCGTCTGACGTCGTCGGCAATCTAATGCTCACCGAAATCTGCTCGTCCAAGTCGGTGCCATCGAACTGAATCGCTCTTTCCACCTCCTCGAATTCCTCCCCAATCACATCCACTCGGTCCACGTCCTCCTCATCAATGTCCTCGTCTCTATTCGGCTGGTGGTCATCCGCTCCATCCAACTGTTTCTGTATTGATAAGGAATCTAAAATAAAGAGGATTTAGTTAATTATAGTGTAATAGCTTTTGTAATTTTATTTTAAATAATTCGTCATCCAATTTCCTTTTGCTAAATAAAGTCATTAAGAATAATTAATTTTTATTTAAATTAATAATATGGGAATAGACTTAGAATAGACCATTTTTAGCAAGAAATTAGTAGTAAATTAATGATTTTTATCATTTTATATTGGGACTGAATTAGTGCAGCTGCAGGAGAATTGGTTTTCTAGTAATTAATAGCAAATATTGCAAAATTATCGAATGTTGAAGTATATAATCTATATTCAACAAAGGATTATCACTGCAGAGAGTAAATGGCTGGTAAGTTATTCTAACCGGTCATATTACCAAGATTGAATCTTGTAAGGTGATAAGACCTTCAAATTTCACACTCGTTCTCTCATTAAAGAACAGTTGAAATTACAGTATTGAAACACAAAAAACCATTTTTTTCTCTAATGAGGTGATCCCGAACTTTGACCTGAAGGTCTATTGTGCTTCCTCATACATCTGCCCTCCGCAGTTGGGTGTATTGCCCTTAGATGTTTCCATCACTGCGAAGATCTAACCAATTGGTTTACGCAATCACAGTTGTCAAATTCTCTATCTATTCATTTGGCAATCTTTCACAATTGACAATTGAATATCATTTCTATAAAGCATTATTTGCTAAAATAGAGGCTATTTTATTGACAGGTTTTTGCCACCGAAAAAAACACACATACTACTGAGAAGACCATCCTTTTCATAACTTTCATCTGTACCCGTTCATTGAACAGCAGCAGAGTACTTGTATTAGAAAGATCAGGTTTTTATTTCTTCGATTCTTTGTACTCAATCCATCCAAGGTTTGAAAACCCGTCTAAATTTGAACAAATTATGTTGACGACACTAGTTGTTCAAATGTTGAGACCGGAGATATTATTTTTGTAAATGAATTCAAATAAATATTATAGTGGAAAAAATCGTTCAAATAGAGACCGTTGTAAAGGCCAAATTTTTTAAAGTTATTTTATGTGTATTTTTTAGGAAAGTGCAAAAAAGGTCCTTCTCAGGTGTAAAATCGGTTATTTAACACGGAAACGTTGAAAAACTCGCCTAATGACTCGTATTTCACACTCCTTTCCTGATTAAAAAACGGCTAATTTTACACCCTTGTAGCACAAATAACTATTTATTATATAAAAGCAAATTTTATATTACAACGTGTAAATTAATTTTATAAACAACATCCAAATACGGAAAGTGGTCATTTCTTATTTACATTGCAATTTATTGATAAAATTGCGAATATAAATAAACGCAGCATTGCGTATGTTTTGATAAATGACAATACGTAAATGAAATTAAAAATGTACTGCTTTGGACAGAAACACTGATCATCAATTTCAGCTGTCCCCTTGGTCCAATTTCGAATTGTCTTGTGAAATCGTTTTCTTGAATTACCATTAATATAATATGCGTAAAACTGCTAAATTGGCAAAATGTTGATTTATGAGCCGAAACGACACCAGAATGCTAAATTCAAATGAAGGTCAGTATAAAAAAAATATAAAAACAAGCATTCGTACAAAAACCTCAAAAATTTACTAATAAAAACAAATGAAATAACAATCCCAATTAGTTAACGTATAAATAATTGTATAGATAAATGGAGAAATTAGAAAACATTTATTTCGATTAATCCATTAAAAATCAAGAAATTTCTTAAAAACCAATTATGGCACTTAAGATTACATTTAATTAACAATCTCTAAGCAGAGCAAAAATTAATTAAATCCACGCAAATACTTATTAAAATTTAATGACCAGAACAAAATAATGTTGATAATAAGTATATAATACAAGGAAACTTAGAAGTAAACTGCAAATATTGTTACTATAAAGTAATCAGAGAGGATAAATAAATTAAATTTTATTTTCCAATCAAAAGAGTTAAAAGGTCCAAAATCAATGGTTTCAATTTTAGAATAATATAAAAACCTTCTCAAGACATGATTATGGAGGGCTACATCGAAAAAAAATTATCGATATAATCAAAAGATACAAATGAATCGTTTATTATCAAAACATGACAAGTCCCAAGTACAATTTTCTTTGGTCGAATTTTAGTCGCTTACAAAACACACGGGAAGGGATTTCTTTGCGGTTTTTGCTAGAATCTTATTTGTGTCTGAACACGAAACCAATACCATTACACAAATGAATGATTTTAAATTAAAGTCATTCATTAAATTTAAAGACATTGACATTTATAAAAAGACAAGTCGGGAAGAGATGGGAACGTCCTGTCTTTTTGTATGGCTCGACTATCGTTTTGAAAAAGTTGTATGAAATTTACACAGGACATAAGTAGAGTACCCCAATTTGGGGTATAAAAACCCCTTTAAAGACTAAATTAAGTAAAAATTCCTTTACTTTGAATGAATTTATCAAAATAATTTCCTAAAAACGAATAAAATATTAAAAAGAATTTGAATAGTTTTGAAATAAGTAAATGAAATGTAAATTTTAAGAATTTAAATATAAAAAAGTCTAGAGATAACTTATATTCTTCAATGTAAAACATTTTATTACAATATAATGAACTTTTAAAAACGGCTGAAACTGAGAAAAGTCCTTTAATATTTTGGAAATAAGCAAATAAAATGTATATTTTGAGATATTTAATTAAAATCAAACCATTATTGGTAACATTAGAGCAGTAGTTTAAAAACAATAATCGACGCGCGCCACCTAGAAAGGCAGCAAGCTAAATTCATACAAAAAAGAATAGCTTGCCTTGTTTGAAACTCTCTTTCAACCTTTCTTTCAAACTCTGTTTTAAACTAACTGCTTTAAATGTATTGTGTCTGGAAATTACCAAATTGAGACGTTCGCTATCTTGCATTAGTATTGGTTTTGTGTACAAATATAATTTTAATATTATTATTTCTTTACGTTGTCTATCTACAGGGTTTAGCTTTAATGAGTTAAAATTGGTTATTTCTGCTTTAGTCTTAATAAATAATCAATGAAAAACCTATAAAAAGGAATCCTTACTTTGCATGGCTTGATTTTGGAGGGCTGCATCGACGTGTTGCTGGAGAACGGAGGAGGCTAGTTGCGGGGGAAGGCTCATAATGGACTGGATGATGGGGCCGGTCAGCATTTGGCTCAGTTGGTTGTTTTGGATCGCAGATCCGGGCATTTGGATAGTTAAGACACGCTGTTCCGTGTCCGCGTTTCCGGGCAAAGTGATTTGTAGGGGAATCATCTTGTTGGGATCCAGTCCGGAGACGACCTGTGAAACACTGCCCGGAGCTGGAGCATTCCCTGTGTTTGGCGCGGCGCTGGAATTTGTCTGTGAATTTGGAGCGGCTGAAGCGACGGTGGAGGTGCCGTTCTGCTCCGAAGCGATCTGTTGGTTGGGCCTCTGCACCTTTGACACCTTGGTGCCATTGGCCTGTGCGTTTTTTTGCGCCTTGCTCCCTGATCCGCCCTTGTTCATGTTAGGCGGGGGTGCTTCTGGGGGATCTGTGGAGATCTCCACGGCCTTGCTGGCCATCATTTTGGTGGTCCAGATGTGTTTCAACTCCTGCAGCACCTGCTCATCCACGCCCTCGTCCAGGAAGGCGTCCCGAACACTGCTAATGACATCGTCAATCACCGTGGTGTAGAGGCGCAACTGAAATCGAAAGAAAACAACATTTTCGCTATCAAAATCAACACCTTATCTTTAGCAGTCGTTTGTAAAACAGTCACTTGTAATATTGACCACTGATTGCGGCCAGAAATCGTTTCTACATCGCTCAAAAGCATGGAAATTGGACCGAGTTCAGGAACTTTGAATTTTTCCATAAGGACACGCTGCTACTCACCACTGATGTCTGGCTGAGCGCCATTTCACAAACAATCTCTTACAGCTTTAGAATTTAATGTAAAATTTTAGTTTAAACCAGTTACAGGCCAGCAAGGGATAAATAAAATCGGCTTCAACAATTTTCAGAAATCTTTGCCGTTTTGACAACACGAAAGTGACATTAGCTGTCATGTGGTAAAGTGACAGTAGGCAAATTCACATTTTTACCGAAAAACAGTTAAATCGTTGATAAAATGTATAAACTCGCCTCTAGAACTGTGGCAGATCTAAGGACTACTTCCTGTAGGACCTTTCATCTTTAAATATTACATATTTGACATAATTCTCTTTGAAATTCCAGTTTTGATCCGGTCTCTTTCCGCCAAACCTGAGGAAATTCCAATTTCCCAGCAAGAACAGAGGAAAACAAAGCCAATCGGGGATTCTAAAGACAACCGTTTATCAAACTACCGCCTTTCGTACCCTGAATTCCTTCCTGATCCGAAGCCAGAATGGAGAAATCCGGTTCGGGAACAACTGGAAAGATTGGACATGTTGGACCGCAGAGCTCAGATTGACATCCCAGAATTCTACGTAGGATCGATCCTAGCTGTAACCCACTCGGACCGGCATGCAGTGGGAAAGACAAACCGATTTGTAGGGATTTGCATTCACCGCGAAAAATGCGGTTTGAGAGCCAATTTCGTTCTCAGGAATGTTATCGACCACCAAGGCGTTGAAGTAATATACGACATGTACGATCCTACCATTCAGAAAATAGAAGTACTAAGGCTGGAGAAACGTCTAGACGATCGACTTTATTATTTAAGAGACGCTCCTGCAGAATTCAGCACTTTCGATCCCAACATGGAGGCAGAAATCGTCCCCGAAGGACAGCCCGTGCCAGTCAATGAACTGAAAGTCACTCTGAAACCCAGACCGTGGCATGAACGATGGGAAAGACAGGACCTCAAAGGAGTTGTCGGAGTAATGGATCATATTACAGAAAAAATGAAAATGCAAAAGAAGCAGCACGAAAAACCTTGGCTGAAATTCGATTTAATGAAGGATTACCGTGAAACTATACCAGAAGAAGAACAAAACGAAATCTTCTCACAGGTCTATTCCCAACTTCATCAATTAGAAATGTCCAGGAAAAAGATGAAGAGAAAGCGATCCTTTGTCAAACCAACCAAATTAGCTTAGAAGACGTCTGTTAATTGTAGTCTCAATAAACCATTAAAATATATAATATTTTTCTTATTTACTTTGTTTTAAATTTATCCAATAATAGTAATTTATATAGGTCGATAAGACATTATTAAACAATGGAATTTTTTAAAATCACGAGCGTAGTGAGTTTTTTCGTTCCCAGTATAATTGAGAAAACTGTGTTCTTTTTTTTCACATAGAAATTGTTGATAATCCTTATCAAGCATGTTTTGTACATGATTTTATAAATTTTTGTTTAAAAAACCATCGTTCTCATTAAATTTAAAAATTAGTGAGATAATACTTACTTATACAACAAGGTCGATAAGTGATTATTAAACACAAGGGTTGTTTGAAGCCATGAGCGTAGCGAGTGCCCTAAAGAAAACCCGAGTGTTTAATAATGCTTATCGACCGTGTTTTATACAAATTTTTATGCATTTTGAAAATAAATTTACACAAAAAAATTTAATTGTTTTATTAAAAAGTTAGTTAAGCGTCTCTCAATTTAAAATTTTATATATTTTGCGTCCCTCTCATACTCACAGCCGAATATTTTGCATCTCTCTCTTACTCATATCCGCAAAGCGTAGTTCAAAAATTTCCAATAGGTGGTTTTTCAAATAAAAATCGTTAATACTGTCAAATTACAGGTAAGCCATGTCCTTCAAAACTGACGACCATATAAATTTAATAGATTTCTTTTACGGAGGTCACACTTTAATAATAAAGAAAAAGAACTAGTGCTTTTAAGAACTCTTTAAAGCATTTGTGCTATAATAACGACTTTGAAAGAGCAAAATTGAGTGTCATAATATCAAAATGCATAGACTAAGTACAGTACACTATTTACAACGTAGCTGACAGATTTTGGTATTAATTTATTTTAAAATGTTGTATAAAACGTCTGTGTTTAGCATTAGCATTATATAAACACACTAGCCTTTAAAACACTCTCGCCACGCTGTTATTGTTGTAGTAACTTGGTTGAGGGGGATGACGATCCTTGTTCGGCGAGAGGTACGTCTCCCGAGTGGTTCCGGTGCGTAGACCAGATCGTTGTGGGAAGAGAACTTCTCGCTACGCTCGTGGCTTTAAACGTTGTATAAATAACTATTTTAAAGTTTAAAA
This sequence comes from Clogmia albipunctata, assembly GCA_001014945.1. NCBI lineage: Eukaryota > Metazoa > Arthropoda > Insecta > Diptera > Psychodidae > Clogmia > Clogmia albipunctata. The sequence goes on from JXOV01003033.1 coordinate 23,277, forward strand.
TCTTAACCCAAGACTATTAAAAATGACAGACACAAGTTTAAAGTATATTCGTATTTTATTTGTATTCATAAAATAAAAGATTTTCATTCTTAGTTTTTGATGCACGAATCTCTCTCTTAATTCACACTTATTAATCTAAACCTTAATTGATAACTTGTCCAGAAATATTCCTTGTTTCATCTTCATTAGTAGTCCATCTTAACCTCTAATAAACCTATCTATATAGTCAAATTATGTTATATTAATATAGTTTGCATCTCGGAAAATGGATTTCCCTTTCTCTTCCTACAATTTTCTTTGTTTCTCTGCCGGAAAATGGCACAACAACAAAACTCTGGAACATCAGGTGCTTAGCACTGGACACACATTTGCTTCCCCTCCCAGTCGTTCTGCCTTCTTAACTGGTCAGCAGGGCGATGTTGATCTCCTTCACCATTTTCACGCGATGCAACATTTTCGATAGCGCGTCCTGGCCCAACGCCTGTGTCGAGTACCAGACAGGAGAATCAGGAACACATGACCGTTCTGGCATCAAGTAGAATACGTCGTTCCTCGTCTTCACACTCTCCGGACTGAAATGAATACAATCATTTTGTACAATTAATTTTTGCGTGCCAAGGTCTCATAATTCGATTTCGATAAGTAATAATTAAAACAAATCTATACAAATTAAAAGATACGTTCTTTTATCGGCTGTTAAACATTTTAAATGCAAAATTGCGTCTCACTTCTATTTCTTCTGCCCGATGTTGTACATAAATAAATAAAACATTAAACTTACCATTTAGACAAATAAAACTCGTATAATTTGACCGGACATCTGAGTGGATTTTCCTCGTTTTCTTGTTGCTCGTAAACTTTCTTCTTTCTCGAATTTGCATCTGAAATAAACCATAAAGATAAATTAAATGATTCCCAATATGTATGAAAGTTAAAATGAAAATCCTCTTTCTCTCACTCTAAATGATGCAACAATCAATGTTATCAAAGCCCCTATCTATTAAATTGCCAATCTTTCAAAATTTATGATTACCTATATAAAATATAAAAGTCATTAGAGCCTTTGTAACGACAAACTTATGCCACTGAAACAGGGCAAACACTCCAAACTACGAAATAACCAATCACTTTTAGGGTTCATTGAGTACCCATTTTTATCGATGGCAGCTAGTTACTCGCTTCAAGATCCAGTTCTCTTTTCCGAGAGCATGCGCTCATGCAAACTTTAAAAACCTGTCTCAGTCGAACAATTAGTATTAACGACACTAGTTGTTCGATATTATTTTTATAAATATATTTACACAAATATTAATCACAATTTTTTATTAAGAGAAATGAATTTTTGTAAATAATGTCAATCTTTTACATCGGCGGATATATAAAAATCACATTAAAAAGGTTTTTTGCAATCCCGTATCAAATATACGCTTTTCGAAATCCATTTGAGTTTCGTAATGATTCACTTTATGGCACTCAATGAAAATTTTGAATTTTTATTTCACTTGTGAAAAAATGTCAAACTATCCAACAAATTTTAATCAAAATCAAAATTTGGTCGCCATTGTTGCCCTTAAACTACACAACATATTGGTCTCGGCTATCCCATAGGACCGTGATTACGTTTCAAATTAATTAACGTTTCCTGTTTTCAAATTTTAATATTTACCGTTTCAACAGCCATCTTATTTAATTTGGCTATTTTAGTTCGATTATTGGCACATTACGTAAATATCAGAGATAAATCTGCTTAACTATAGTGTAAGTAAATTATAGTAATAACCTTATATTGCTTTAAATATAAATTTATTTTACGTAAATAAAGCAAACAAATGTTTCATGTTACAATAAAATAGGCATTTGCCTTATGACCAAGTAATTAAGAGAATTCCAACCGTGAACGGTAATTTTACAAATTTAGATTTCACTTGAAACATTTATGAAACAAGTCATTTTTTTAAATTTTCCTTGTAAATAATGAAATTTAATGTGAAATTATAAAAATTTCAGTGCTCAAAACGTTATGTCCTGTTCTTTAACTCGGAAACGATGAAACACTTAACTTCGGCTCGGTTTCACACTCGTTAAAAAACAGTTAACTTTACACCCTAGTAGCACAAAAAACTATTTATCGTTGCAAAAACAAAACAAGTAGTTAATAACTTCATTACATATTAAATAATCAAATATACAATTATTCTATTATATTTCTTGAAATATATATAATATATATTTTATAAATCAAATCATATTAATCTTAAACAATAAGCTAATATTTAGAAACTAATAATTTATATTAAAATTGAACTTGTGGTTAGTTTTAAGTATAAAATTGAAATATTTTCATAAAAAAAATTTTTAAATTCTTAAAACTCACCTAGTGCGGATTGCGGTGGATAGAATCTGAGTAAAACATTCCTTGATCCTGGAACCTTAGATCCGCCCGGTTGACTGGGGTTCCTTTTCCAGTGCTTCATAATATGCGAAAACGAGAGCTGCATGTGCTCTTCGACTGTTGTCAAGTTAAAGTGTTTCGTATTGAAGAACATCAGGGTGCTTAACAAAACGTGCGGAGAATGAGCTCCGAGCTGCTTGCATTCCCACAAATGTTCCTCCTCCACTCGTGTCACGATATATTCTGAAAGAAAATCACATCAAATTAAAACCCCTTTCAAACAAGGAAAATCCAAGCAAAACTCACGAGAATCATTGTAGAGGACGGAAAATTTGCGAGCCACTTCATCGAGACAGTTTGTGAAATTCTCGTAAAAGATGTCCGTGAATATGTTATCGATCCTCCCGTTTTCGTAAAGGTATTGCTGGATGCCCAGCACCAAGTAGTAGATGGTGTCTGGAGCGTACTCACTCCCGTTCGGCTTCCTCACCTCCCTCACAAACAAACTCAATGAATAATTCAATTCGTCGGCCGTCAACTGCAACAGGTCAGACTTGAAAGGCTTCCGACGCAGTGAACTCTTCTCCAGTTCCGCATTTTTGGTCATCACCCATTGCTTCCAAGCGTTCACTCCGAATGTGTACTGCAAATGTTATAAAAATAATTGTTAAAATTGCTCAAATAAAATATTAATAAATAAAATTTGAATTTCAATAATACGTTCAATTTGTTTTTATTTAAATAAAATATAAAGCTGTTCGCATTCAGTCTTATATTTGATTGCAATTTACGAATATTTAATGGATCTGCACGTATATCGTACATTTTATTTACTCCGGGAATACAAATTGACCAATAAATGATAATATTCATGGCAACATGCTTGTAAATATGTTTCTGAAAAATACACTACGTGACAAACTTTCAGACAAATTAAAAAATCTTTTATTACTAAAATGTTGGTGTGCAAAGCTTTAGTTATTAACTCAAAATATTTTAATTATTACATCTTTTATATTTCTTTTTTTAAATTGTAATCCATAAGTTTTCCATATAAAATAGATCGTATTTAGTTAAATTTAGATATAAGACGAAAATATATCATTTTTATTATTCAAACTATTAAAATAAAATTATTAAAATATCCTCTCAAATTCTCTTTTGATAATCGAGTGAAATGACCATTTCAGTAATTCCAGCATTAATTTGCGGTCCTTTTATACATTCATTCTTTAACGAGAATAAGTCACTCAAAAACTTTAAATTGCAAACTTGTGGTTGTCTGCCAGTTTCGTTCCAATATCGCCTTGCACTCAGTCGCCAACATTTTTGTTCGAACGGCAAAATACATCATTACCAATCATTGCGTAAACTACTATTTTGCACTTTCGTATCGAAAGGTTTGCTTTTCGACATCGAATTGAGTTTTATAATGAACTTTCTCGCGCTAGTGAAATTTTTGAATTTTTATTTACTAGTGAAAAAATAAAGTAATAAATCTACGAATAAATTTGTTTCAAAGTCAACATTTAGTGCCATTTCGAGGAAAAAATTGTACAATTTTTATCCAGGCCGTTATAACGGTCAAATAACCGTTCAAATAAAGACCGTTGCAACGACCAATTTTTTTTTAATTTTATGTCCTGCTTGATAGTAAAATCCGTTTTTTTAAACGGCTTAATTTACACCCTTGCCTTATAGCACAAATAACTATTTTTTTAATATCAAGGGATTTTTGTATTTTTCCATCAATCAATTAAAATATGAAACTCACCTTGAGACACATAAAGCTCTCGGACTTCTCCATCTCCCTCTGAGTGGGTTCATGACTCTGTGGCATCATAACGTCCCTCTGTCCTCTGTTGGGTTTTCTCGGCTGAATATTGGCCGCTGCTCCAACAATTCCTCCTCCTCTTGGAGTGCTGTTCCTATTCGTTGCCGCTCCCCTCTTTCTACCTCTGCCCGCCTGTCCCTTCTGTTGCTGCTGTTCGAGGAGCATTAGGTGCTGCTGGTGGGGAATGTGCTGCGGCAGGTGGTGGATGATTTGCTCGTGGTGCTGCATATGGTGCTCTTCCGCAATGTGCGTCGGGGCCTGGGAAATCGTATTCGCCGTCATTGCCGATTCCAGATCGACTGCCGGCTCATCATAGGCCATCTTCAAGGCCATTAGCAGCATATCCTCGCCCAGAGGTACTTCTGTTTGATACTCCTCCACCTGACCAGAGCCATTATTATTGATCGTCGGCTTCTGGTCAATCTCCTCTGGCTCTGAATCCGAGTCAGACTCCTTCTTTTTGTCATCAGCCACCATTTCAGCCATTAACAGCAACTCCGCTTCGAACGGATCTGTCGGCATCTTGTCCTGAATCTTTCGAATCTCCTTCATAATTCCCTGGGCCGAATTTCTCGTCGTTGGAATAAAGACTGGCACTGGAATTGGGATGGGAATCGGTACGGGACAGGGAACAGGCAGCGAAAACATGGGCATCGGTGTTGGAACATAAATCGGAACTGGAACAGGAATTATGAACTTTTGCTCAAGGTGAGATTCGGTTTGACACTCTTTGTGAGCCATTTTAGGACGACAATTCATTCCCTTAGACTCCGTTCTAGGTTTGCACATCGTTCCACAGTTTGATACTAAAACAGGAGGAGGTCCTACTGTAATAATTTGAGTTTTAATTTCCACATTCTTCGCAGTCCTTCTTCCCCTTCCAACGGGACGACTGATAACTGGTGACGGCGACCTGCTTTGTCTAACTGGAGGCAGGTCGTCGTGGTAGTCTCTCGAGTCGTCATCTATGGCCATCGTTGGAACAGGAGTCGGCTTTGGTTTCGGTTTAAGAGGTCCTAAAATCTCGTCTACATTGACTGATTTGTCGAATCGTTTCACTTTGCCCACAATCTTCGCCAGGGCTTCCCCATCGTCGAGTCGCTTCTCTAACTCGGCATCAAAACTTTTAGCACAAGCCACCTTACAGAAGCTATTCCAAGTGCCATCAGACATGGACAAAAAGAAGTTCTGAGGATTGTCCGTCTTCAAACACCCTTGACACCCGTTCCGAATGACAGAACCCTGCTGCTCCTGTTGAACAATGGCCAGCTGCAGCAACTGGTGACACTCCAGCGAACAGACAAACACCGACACATCGCCGTCCTTCATTTTAATTCCCATTTTCATTAAATCGAACTCGGATTTCTTAATTTTACACCACAAGCACTCGACTAATCGTTGCTCCTTGTCCTGGTACAGATTTTTACACGCGTTTGTACAAAAGACAATTGCCGTTTCCCCCTCTTGATCCTCCTCCTTTTTGTAAACCGTAAAACTGCTCTCCCTTGTCCGCTCAAAGTAACGATCACAAAATTTGCACTGATCGGTGATTACATTGTTGACGAATTTAAACGCCGAGAGACATGCATTGGAGCAAAGTTTGAACTGCTTGTCCTCCAGGGTGAGATTGACTGAAATCTCCTTCTTGTGGTTGCAAACGTGACATACATCTTGTGGCTTTAACGACTTTCCCGAAATCATTTTATACTCTTTGATGCAATTCCGGGAACAGAATTTCAAAACTGACTCCTCTTCAAACCCAGCCAATTTAAACTCCTCCTCATTCGGTTTTAAATGGTGACAGAAACCGCAAACAAAGTTTGTCCTCTTAAACTCATCCAGACAATCCGATTTACAGAACAATTTCAACGAATTCCCAAAGCGAATGATAAATCGACTGGAATTGCGAGTTATTTCAATTAAGTTGTGACAAGTCGAGCAAACGGAGGCTAGTTCTTGCTGATAGACAAAGACGCATTCTTGGGAGCAGAAATCGTGAGTCTCCCACTGAATGGCGTCCTTCACATCGCCAATCATTGTCAAACAGCGGTGACAGTCCCGAATAAAAGTCTTCTCCCTTTCCAGTTTCGCTTCCTGAGCTGCTTGTGGACTTCGGGGGATCTTCTTCTTCAACTCGGATGCCGCATCCAAGTCAAGTACTTGGGACTCCGGGACAATTGTCGCTGACCCTCCAGTGGTATTCGGCAAATCCTTGACCCGGAAATTCTTCTGCTTCACCGAAAATCGGTCCGATTGATCTTTTAACAACGCATTTAAGCAATCCTCTTGACAAATAAAAACCGGTTCATCCGTTCCTCGACTGCCCTTATAAATACAGTTCTTACTCTCTGAACACTTGATACAGGTCTGAACTTCCTCTTCTGAACTTGAAAAGTTATCCACAAGGAAAGGACTCTGCTCCACCATAAATTTATCCCAATCGTTGCTTGTAAACTTCTCCAGGCAATCTGAATCGCAAATAAATTTAATTTCCTCCTCAAATGTTTTGTATTTACAACTTTTGGTCACTTCACAAGCGGAACAGATCTGCTCCGTGTCTAGAATTAGACAAATCTTAATCCTCTTCGGACTCAACTGATATTCCACTTCAGAATTGGCGGTCCTGAAGCTATCCACACAATCCTTCGAGCAAAAGTGAGACAGTTCCTCATTTCGCATTAGTACAAAGGTGGGAATTTTCGATTCCGTGCATTGTAGGCAGGGCTTTTCTGTCTCTTCAACCTCCTCCAATTCTCGGATCTCATTCTCTCTAATTGGACTCCGTTCAGTCGAGCCGAACTTTTGAACAACTTCTTGTACTTCGTCAAGTTTTGGGGTTGGTGGTTCTGAAATAAGATTTAAATTTTATTAAAAATCTTGGAATTAAAATTAAACTTTCATAAGTTTATTTACAAGAAACTAAATACATTTTTTTTCGTTATTCGTTCGACTTATCGAACAACCCATGAAAAAGACAAAGATTATTATATAACCCTTATTCTAAGGCCGTTCAATAAGTAATGAAAATCATTGATATTGTAAACTTTCAAAATTCGAACAAATACCTCTCGGTCTCGTCACAGTGTAATAATTCTTAATATTTAGAAATTTACATGGGCTTTTTTAAAATTTTAACAATAGAAACAAATTTAAGTTCTTGGGATAATTCAAAAATATTTGTGCTAAACCATAAAGATGAAACTAGTTAAAATCTTATACAAATCAGTCAAAACCCAATTTCATATTTTCGGCTATTATTTTTAAATGTTTGTGATTGGAATTTTCATACAAATTGCATAGTCTAATTCAAAATCAATCTTAGTAACCAATTTGCTTGTTCACCAGTATAGTCCAGTGGTTACTTTCCTAGCGCAAAACAAATAAATAAAATGGAAGGATTGACTGGATCTGTTTACAACCAGTCTAGGTGCTATTAACTGACTAATAATTTTTAACCAGCTTGCTTCATTCACATAATTGACAATTTGTACACATTTGTTTATAGTCGTCTCAAAAAGTCATTTGATTTTCAAATTGAATTTTATGCTTGAAATACAATTGAAACAGGATGCTGAAGATGTGTCCTCATTAAAATAATAGTGGTCATCAGAAATTCCTTACGGTAGCACCCTAGACATCCTCCTCGAGGTCGTGGGATCAAATCCCGGGCGGATATTTTTCTAGCGCGAAAAAGTTTCCATTTGTGTATATCAATAACATTGCGAAATAATATTCATAGCGAATTATAAAAAAAGAAAGTAATGGCACAAAGAAATAAATAAAATGGGCGGATTGACTGGATCCGTTTACAACCGGTCTAGGTACTATTAACTGACTACTAATACACTGAAAAACAAACAATCACGTAAAGTCTAACACCCGTTGGTTGAGGTTGAGACTACCCCTAGTTCAGTCGTGAATGTCGTGGAAATAGTTTATTATTTTTATTTATCAGAATTTCTAGTGAACCTTTTAATTTGAGTTCTAACAAAATTTTAATTGAAAACTATGTATTTGTGTAATAGTATGTGTGTTGTGTAAATATATAATTATAGATAACTTCAGTCAAATTTTGCCATTTCATCTTCATGGTTTATCATAAATATGATTGAATTAAAGAAATTTTGTTAAAATATATTACGTAATATTATATTTTGTATATTACATCAATTACCAAATTTTTGAATCCATCTCGAAATTTGTTATTGTTTTGTGTTACAAATGTGTAAAAGTAGTTGTTTTAGCTAAAAAAAATACACTCGAGTTAGACATATTCATTTAAAATACTCTTCAAGATTTTAGAAAAACTAATTTAACAATTTTTGCCATTATAATGGTTTCCTTTCATGTTCAGATAAGAAAATGCGAAGTCTAGGGAACAGCAAAATGGCGAGTGGATTTTGACATCAAGACAAATTTGTTTGTATATTGTGACTTTTTTTACTAGTGAAAAAAATTTGGAATTGTCACTCGTGCGATAAAGAGACGCATTTCGAAACTCACATCGATGTTGAAAAGTTAAAGATTCGAAAATTGAATTGAAAAAAAAATTACAAAAGATATTTCAAATTTTTTAAATTATGGAATTACCTGTGAGAGCATCGTCGGAAATTTTGGAGAGATAGTTTTCAATGTCGAACAGAGAAGGGAGTTGTCCAGAGATAACTTCAATATTTTCATTTTGACCAACTGTTATTTCCTCCACGTCTTCCTCCTCGTCGAGATCAACTGGAATGACATCGTTCGAATTGGCTGTACCACTGGCCACTTCTGATGTTCTTAGAGCATCAAAGCTGTCCCCCACTTCTTTTGCTGGTTCCTCATTAGCAATTTGTTCAGAAATTTCCGGAGGATCTTGGACATTTTCAGAAATATTTGCCGATTGATCGGGTTCGTCTTCAATATTTATTGTTTCATTTGCCGCCTTGTCTGTCTCATCCACCTCCATTGGCTCTGCAGGGCCAGCATCAAAGGGATCGAGTTGGTTTCTATGGTGAGTCTCCTCGTCCTTTTCTGCTTCAGTTAGCTCAAAATTCTCCTTTACGTCCACTTCTTCTGATGTTTGAATTGTCTCTGCGGCTGATTCATCAAGTTCTGCCATCTCCACATCTTCTGGATCAGGGGGATTTTGATTTGAATCTAAGTTTTCTGGAATATTGGGCTTCTCAGGACTTTTTACTGGACTTTGAGGCGGACTTTGCGACTTTGGAGGCTCTGGCATTGAATCTTCTGTCGGTCTGGCATCAACAGAGTCCTCTGATATCGGAGACGTCCCCAAATCATCATCAAAATTCACGGCGGGAGGATTTCCCGGTTCTGAAGGACTAATTTCTGCTTCATTTTCGTTTTTAAATTCCTCTCCTTGTTCTTTTCCATCTATTTTACTCTCCTCCACCTTATCACTGCTGGTGCAACTGCCGTTAGCGTAATCGCCATCGCCTCCGGACTCCGCAACCGGCGTTTCGTTCGCGAATTCTTCTTCACTGTTTATGTTTTCCATTTGAAATCGGCAAAGAGGTTATATTTTGATTGGTTTTCTAAAAATGAACTAAACCCTGATCCGGGACCATTAAAATCGATTAAACACCTCAAATGGACCTTATATGACCCGTATCTGACCAGGACTCCTGGGAATTGGCGATAATTATGCTAAGAAGCGCCGCGCCAAGATTTGTCAATCACAATTTTTCCTATTTTCCCAATATCCCGACACTTTTAATCCAGTCCCTTTGTTGATTCCCATGTCTGGCCATTAGTTGGAGCACCCAGAGACAGTGAAAGCCGGTTTTGTTTACAAACTATTCGTAATTTTACGTTTTTCTGTAAATCACAGGGTGGAACACAAGTTTTATTACTTTTGTAAATAACTCTTTTATGGAATAAACACTGAATACTTTTATTTCATTTATAGTAACTTCGCTACACCACTCGCTCATGAATTGTTTTGAACAGTTTTAATACCGCTTTTACGGGCAAAATTCACTATTTTTATAAAAGCGGACGCGAAAATTAGGGTCTCTTTAAGGGTTTAATTTTACTGGTTTATGATAACTCGGCCCGAAAAACTAGGGACATTTTATTTTGTCAAAAAGTTCCGGTGGCCGCTTTGTTTGTTATTCAATTCATTTGACAACCTCACAGTGTTCTTTTATTAAATTGACACTATGTGCATCATAGAATGAGACAAATATTAGGAAAACAGTTTTAGAACGGAAATCAATATCAAGAAATCGCGTTACTCCTGAAAATCAAAACAAAGCTTAGAAATTAGCGAAAAAATTGAATAAAAATGTCTCTGGGCCAAGACGATAACATTCCATTGGCTGATGACGATCCTTGTGGTAAGTTTATCAATTTTCAGTAGATAATTAACACCTTTCCGCAATTAAATTTTAATTATTCTCTAATGAACTCGATTTTTTAGTGATAATCGAAGATAATAACAACACTTTGCCGAATGGAAAATCGATGGACTCGCTGCAAAGCAGCTACACAAATGGCAGTTCCAGTCCACTGCCTTCAAACAGCCTAGAGCCAGAAATTGGGCCGGACGAGCAAGAGGAAAAGGCTCGATTAATTTCTCAGGTTTTGGAACTTCAAAACACCCTGGATGATCTCTCAGGTAATTGAGTTTATTATTATATTAAATAAGATTATTATTTAATGAATAAGGGATTTACGGCATTGGTTTCTTGAAAATTTGTATGAAAAGTGAAATCATATGTTTTTTCAAATAGTAATGAGTAATTTTGTGAGCTCATTGTTGTATTATAGTACTCTAATTATTAGGGTGGTTTAATAATTCGAAAAACTATTGTTTTCAATATTTTTTAATATTTTCAATAACAAACTAAATGTGATTATATTTATTTCTGATTTAAATAAAACGAAATTAATTATTTAAATAATTATCATAATAATAATAAATTCTAAATGATATAAAGAATTTTTGAAATGTTGAGAAATATGAACAAAATGACAAAGGGGTGTTTTTGGATTTTAACTCGCACCTGACTGGGATATCATGTGACTCAAACGGCCTCCGAAATCCGATCAAAATTTGACCACATTCATTCCATAATCTTCTAGGTGTCCGAGCCCTCATTCCAGCAAAACTAGTTTTTATTTACATTCAGTTCAATTGAATATATTTTAAGAGTTTCGCAAAATTACATTTTATGCTGGTGCTTATTTTAACCCTTAATGATTCATTTTTGTCTTAAAATATGATTATCTAGAAATAGAATCAAATTTATATTTTTTGAAACGACATATTTTGTCCATAGATAGCCAAAATACTCAGAAATTATAAGCAATCATTGTCAGTCCCGGACGCAAGACAATATCGAAACCGAAATTTTCCCAATACTTCTCATTATGAATTATTCACGTATAAACTATAACGACCTTTATCATGATCTAAACCCAGAGAAGGTTGGTAAATTGTTGGCATATTGGGTTTACACTTTTTGAACTTGCGTTCCTAAACGAACAAAGTGTTTTATTTGCGAGTCATTTATTCTCATGTAATTTACAAAAAAAAAAATCATTACATTCTTTGTAAATGATTGTTTAAAATGTATAATTTTTATAGTAAAAATTATTTTAATAATAATTTTTGAATTGTAACCCATTAAAATTTATTGATATTTTACATATTTTGCTTTGTTCAATTGTATACAAAATTAGTTTTTCATCCTCTGGAATTTGTACTATCAGAGTAAAAAAACAGGTTTTTTTTTAAACAATGACTAAGATTATGGCGTAAAATACAATAAAATGTGATTTTTTTTAAATTTAACGAGGGAATTGCAATAAAATGTATGTCGTAAACGATAAAAATCTCACCTTAGATTCGATTCTTCTGCAAAACATTTAATTTTAATTCCTTGTGGCTCGAATAACTTTTGTACATTCTATCGTTTTTTGCCTTTTCAGTGCGGGTGGATTCGGTGAAGGAGGAAAACTTGAAACTGAAGTCGGAAAATCAGGTTCTCGGACAATACATCGAGAATCTCATGTCGGCTTCGTCAGTATTTCAATCAGCAACCGCTAATTCAAAGAAGAAGTAAATCCTCTGCAACTGGAATGCACCATTGCTTCAATTAACTCTCTAAAAGCAGAGAAATTCACTGGATTCTTGATGCTTTAATATCTATGTTTAATGTAAAACTCTATTTTATTTTATCACGATTTCTATTTATTATACGCCTCCTAATAAATGATAATTATTTTAAACTAATTGTGTTTATTGAAAAATCAAAAACTTGAAAAACTTTTAGTAAAAATCAATACTTCTTGTCAATTTTTATAAATCTTTGTTTTAAAAAAATTATAAACGAAATCTTAACATTAAGTATTGAAAACTTGTTAGCAAGAGTTATTACCAAACCAATAGACACCTAGGACTAGCTGAATTATATCTTTACACTCTAATGTAACATAGAGCCCATACATTTTAATGTGTTTGACTTTTACTGCCTTAGTGTGCGGTGCTGAATGACGGGTCTAAAAACGCTTTTATTCTATCCCATTATAATCATTCGCAAGATCGTTTAAATAAATCATCATTAAATTGAAATAGTGTGGTGAGGATTAAACCGAGAATATTGAAAAAAAATAAAAGAGAAATTATTATAAATTAGCAAAATAAAATTTCTAAAATAACAGCTTAACCTTACTAACTGTATACCTCTAATGTGACATAAATTCTATTCCCTATTCTGTGCTAGACCTTTACTGCTCTCGTGAGCGGTTGCCGAATGGTTATTTTAAAAAAATAGACAATAAATCAACCACTCAATTTTCCATCAGGCCCATTTCAACTTGTTCGCAGGTCAGTCATTGTCAAATTTATCTGAAATTATTAGGAAGCCTTTAAACTAACTTTCTCGCGTTTTGACTCGTTACGTCCTCCCGATCCACGATATGTGTCAATTTTTCATTTAATAATGACTTATTAATTACAAATTGCCAACCAACAGATATACCAATAGAATGTTTATAATGGTCTTCTATTATGAACCCCCTAATTTATGTCGTTTCTCCTGAAAATCGCATATATTATATTTCAGTATATAAGAGCCAGATCAACGAAATTTTTTTCAGACGATGTTTCTACTCTCAAATTACCCATTTCTATTAAAACACGATTTATATGAATGAAGGCTATAACTCATTCATGGTTTGTTCGGTCCATTCATACATACATTATTCTGAAAAGAAATTAACCATTTAAATTTCATTGCAATATGAAAATCATGTTTTTTATAGGATTTTTATGTTTTGAAATATTGTTATAATAGTTATTTATACAACAAAATAGATATGATAAGGCATTATTAAACACAATTATTGTTTTAAGCCACGAGCGTAGCGAGTGCCTTAAAGAAGGCCCGAGTGTATAATAATGCTTATCGACCGTGTTCTATACATTTTTATGCATTTTTGTAACTTAAAATTGATATTATGACACTCAAATTTGTTCTGTCAAAATCGATATTATAGCAAGAGTGCTATTATGAATTCTTTAAAGCCCACGTCCTTTTTCTTTATTATTAATGTGTGACCTCCGTGAAAGAAATCGATCAAATTTATATNCTATACATTTTTATGCATTTTTGTAACTTAAAATTGA
>JXOV01003039.1:7041-35065 GCA_001014945.1 Clogmia albipunctata
CCCAAGCAATAAAGTTCGGTGTGCATAAGGCATAAGGACAATAATCCCAAAACGGGTTGTGTGCCCACCACACCAATAACAATACCCAGATTTACAAGCGCTGAAATTATTTATTTTCTATTGCTTTCGCAATTTCTACAATTCAAATAACTTTATATTTTTTACTTTCCTAAAAAATTCAAGAAAAACTAATTTAAAAAATTTGTCTTTAAAACAATCTCTATTTGACAGTTTTAACAGTCTGGATTTAAAATTGTACAATTTTTTCCTCAACATGGCGCATTTTGACTTACTAGTGAAAAAGAAATTCAAAATTTTCAGTAATGCGAAAAAGATACGTATTATGAAACTCAAAGCAGAAACTGAAGAGCTACGAAAGTGCAAAAACTTTTCTTGAAAAATATTTTTATGGGGTTCCCAAATTGTGCACCGCGGCGCCGCACAGAAGCGATAGATGAGAAAAAAATTTAAAAATTGTAATATTTCACAAAAGTAATCCGGGAAGCTCTTTTCATATAACATATGTTATTGCGTTTTCATAATTCATTTTGAACAATTTTAACATAATACCAAAAATAATAAAATTTCAAACGATTGTGCAATATCAAGAATTGCAAAAGTAAAATATTTATGGGCTATTTATCGTTAAAGTTTATATTTAGGTAATTTTGTTTTAATTTTTGTAATTAGAAAAAAAATTAGCATATTTTAAACAACTAGTTTTTTTAAATTTTTAATTTTCCACCAATAATAATAATAAGATATATATAAGAGTAGTAAAAATATAAAACAGACAAGTATTGGTGAGTCTATTTACTCTCTCTGAGAGAGCGCAGGGGAAATTGTCATAAATTCTTTCTCTTTCTCGGATGTACTCTTCTCTGACAATTTTTTTGACGAAGAGTGGGGGAAGTCGCGAAAAATCGGTTTTTGGCGAACTTTGACCGTTTTTTGTGTTTGATTTTCTGCCATCGTTCTCGTCTTTTCTGAGTTTTGAGCCTTTTTTCCGATTTCATTTCCTCTCTTCAATTTTTCTCTCATCAGTTTCTCTTTTGTGTTGTATTAGAGGTCAATAACACATTGTCGGTAATGATAATGTGTATGGATAATATGCTACGTTTGATGGGTTTAAAGGATAGGATACTCGAATGAAGACATTTTGGCGGGCGCACGCACGAAGACAACGACGAAATGATTGCAAATAATTATTTTCGGAAAATGAGACTACCGAGAAAGAATAGCCCGCCGCTGAAATTTCGTTATATTGCGAATCGAGAACTCGACCCTAATTTGCATTAAAATACATTATTGTGTATGGGGACTTTGCTGGCCCCGACGTCTACAGAAGTCTGTAGTGAATGAGAGGGTAATTACGCCGCTTTAAAAGGTTTATTGTTGTCTGGCTTTGGGATGGGTTTGGTTGGATATACATTGACATCTAGCAGGTATATTTCAAAACCGACATCTGGTCTTAAATTGGTTTCAAAACAACACTTTAAATGTGTAGAAATTATTGAGAGACGAAAAGATGACTAATTGATTCTAAAGGGGGATGAGATTTTTTGTTGGGGATTTCTATTGAATTTTTAATTTTTTTTTTGCTGTAATTCTCAATTTCTTTAATTTTTTTGTCATTCTAAAATTAGATATTTACATCTAAAATTAATGTCAAAACAGTTTTTTTTTTAAATAATTACAGTTTATCTCATTTTTACATTCGCACCAGAAAGGTATTGTAAAAGTTATGGAAATTTTGCCGCCGAAATAAGCAAATGATATTTTTTGTCTTCAGATAAAATGTAATTAATAATTAATTATAANAAGTTTTTTTTAAATAATTACAATTTATCTCATTTTTACATTCGCACCAGAAAGGNCAGTTTTTTTTTTAAATAATTACAGTTTATCTCATTTTTACATTCGCACCAGAAAGGTATTGTAAAAGTTATGGAAATTTTGCCGCCGAAATAAGCAAATGATATTTTTTGTCTTCAGATAAAATGTAATTAATAATTAATTATAATATATATAAAATTTTGATGAGTAAAATTAAACTCAGAACTGAAAAAACCAATTCAAGAACTTCTAACAGTTTTCAAGTGCTATAACGAAACCGTATAAATTATCACTGTGGCACTACAACCCAGATCGGGTCCTGGCCTCCTCAACGTATAAATTATATATTTGTAAAAAATCTTCAAAATTCCATCCACAAATTAGCACAAAATTAGCCTACTGGATCAAACATCAAAATTATTCGTCTGAACTTGAAACTAGATTCAAAAGCAAATTCTGAAGCCTAAATTTCTCTGAAAAAATAACCACATTTATGATGATTTGGACCTAAATAACTGAGAGTGTTTTCCTAAATTCGTCCAGAAGTTTTGAGGTAACTGTGTTAATAAGCGGAATGGACATTATAAACCTCCCCAGGTTGTATGACCAAAACAATCCAACATTTTTAAACCACCCGTCTCTGTTGGAGAAAGATTTTAGCAGCCATCAATCTGCTTGGGGTTATAGACGTAATGATGAGGACGGGACCATGCTCCTCGTTGGATGAAGATTTTTATTTTGCCTTGCCATATTGATGTTTTGTATTGATTTTTTATACGATAATAATAATAATTGTGGTACCACGGCTAAAAAGTGTCATTATAACACAATTATAATAAAAATAAAATATTTTAAGTTTATGCCGTTTACAGATATTTTTAGCTTATAATTTTCAACAGAAGTATGTTATTTAAATGATTAAAAATATTTTCAAAAAATTTGTTTTCAAATTTCGACGGATTTAAAAAAAAAATTAATTAAAAAAAACTATTGAATTTAAATAACATTGAACTACATTATTTTGTCAATAAAATAATTGGAATGTTTTCTAATTTCAATATTAATATCCCAGTTTTAAAGTAAAGAGAATTTAATGTGTACCATGTCAAAAGGCCCGCTCAGGACTTTGAGACAAAAATCACACATTTTTACATTTTCAATGGTAAATGACACAAAAACTCGCAGTTGATTTTCAGCAATAGCATAAATAATACAACAAAAAAGATTTCTCTTAATTTATGAAAATGTGGTGTGCGACGATTTTACCTGTGATAAATTTTCCAGAAATCGTCTGCCTGTGATGTGGTATACAAACTAACAAAGCGCAAACGCAGTAGTTTGAAGGAAAGGGTATTTTGTGGGAGTTTTTGTGAGAGATACGAGAAAGACGAGAAATGCGCGGTAAAATCTACGTTCATAGACAAATTGTAAAAATACAAATACCTCCCTTCCAGACATACGATAAAATAGATATACTCGTACTTTATGCACTTCACAGGAATATATTTTATATGCTTTAATCTATTCTGTCTATATGAGGAAAACTAGATACAGTTTCATGTTTTTAAGTTAAGTTCTTATTTTTAAATAGTTTTTATATGTTAAATAGACTTTAATTAAATTATAGACGAAAAAATTGCATATTTGAAACTAAGATTCTAAATATTTGTGCCTTTTATGTTCTTTTATGCAATTCTGTTGAAAAATCTGCTTCCATTAAAAAGTGATTCATATTTAAACACAGTTGGATTAAACATTTTTCACTTGTAGTTAAATACAATCGTCTAAATACACAAAATGGAATGAGTACTTTGTACAAAAATTCAATTACTACAAATTATAATTTTAAATTTTTGTATTTTGAAAGGAAAATGAGTTTTTTCAAAAAACTGTTTTGTTTCTTATCTCCAAAATTAAGAAGACAAAATAATGTCCAAAACTACAGTTTTTATTATTAAATGTTATTTCTGGTTTTCAAATGTAGTTCAAATAGCCAAGTATATTGTATTTCCGTAATATAAAAAAAATAGCTTGACAACTTGCTTACTTAATTGTGTACTGTATTGTATCCTTATTCTTTACATTATATTTTTGAATATATAGTATAGCAAAAAAATGCGAATTGTATAAAATTTAGTAAAAAACTGGTTGGAAAACATACTATTAAACACTTGTACTCATTTCATTCGTTTTATAGAATTTTACTCGTATCTAATTATGATTATTATTTATGATTATTTTTTCGTTAAAACGTTATTTAAATAATTATAAATCTATTTCAAAATTATCATTTCTTTTATTTATAATAGATTTCATTAATAAATTTAGAATTAGGATTATTAATTTAACTAATTTAAAAATACACAAACAAATGGAAATTGTTAACAAATGAAATTAAAAATATTCTACATTACAGGTAATTAATTAAGTTACATCTAACTCTCAATTGATGGTTCAACTACCACGAGAACACATACTTACCTCTAGCTGGAGAAGAGAGCGATTGTAAAAAAAAGTAATGCGCTCCTCTGAAACTATTTATTCTTTATAAAGGCTACTATGGCCTTAGTAGTATTTAATTTACAAAGATCAAAGGCCTCTTTAAACCTTGAAAATATACGCATACATTTATTTAGAACAGCCCAAAATCGGAACAATAAATAAAGTGGATGATGAAGGGTAATGAAAGCCATTAACCTGGCTGCTATAAAAACACAAGGAAAAAAATAATAATGGAAAAAGATTCCAAACAAACAGGATGTAAGGGTCGTGTCGCTAAGAAGGAAATTTAGATGCAGTAGTAGTGTTGGTGCACATTATTGAGTAACGTAAAAGACAGACATTTGCTGGCAGCAAAAAGTCTTGTAGGGGACAATGCCCCTATTATTGCTTAATTCTGTTCTATTGAACTGAAATTAATTATCTTTTTTTATATTAAAAAGGCTGAAAATGTTACCAAAATACTTAAGTTCGCTCGTACCGAAAACGCACAACATTGTGTTTCCACAACAACAATCTCGTTATGCAGTTATTGCGGTCATTGCCTTATTACTTCTACCATCGTTAAACGTGATTTAGATCTCGTATTGCTTTTTTGCTTCGAAAGTTCAAAAAAGAGACTCGAATGCACATGTTTAACACATATACAGCCCTCGGAAATGAAGAACGATTCCATAAATATGATTTGTTTTAAAGGTTCAATTGATTATCAACTATTTTAAATGAGATATTATGCTCCAAAAACCTAAACTAGACTTTGAAAATTTTATGTTTCATAGGCAAAAATAAAAATTTATAAATAATAATTTCCTTTTCAAATTTAATTCATAATATAAATTTTCGCGCCTTTAAATATCTATCTACTATATGAACGCGCCTGAATAATTTGAACTCTCTCTCTCACAACCAACACTCTCTCAATTAATTCTCTCCCAAACATCGGATCTCTCTTTCCTTCTTATGTTGTTTTTAAAGTTTCTCCCTCGCACATTTGTACATAAGGCGAACACATAATGCAGAGCGGTTAACGTTAAATATTTTTAAAAGTTCTGTTTGAGCCTCGAAAACTAAACAATGTGTAATGGAAAAAAGAAATTCATAATAATAAAAAAAACTTTAAAGTTGTTATAAAAAATCGTAAAAATCGACATAAACAAAGTGGTGTGTAAAAAGTGTGTTAAAAATAAGAATTCAGCCATTTTACCAGGCAGGGGGAAAAGGTAGTAATAATAGCCACCCAAACTGTGAATGTTTTGTGTGTGAAAGAAGAAAATACGAGAAAGCATTTACTTTTATTATTACTGTAAATTATTTATCCCCAACAAACGAAAAAAGTTATAGTGGAATGTTCGAGTTTCGTTTTGGTGTTAAAACCGTAAACAACGCAATGTGATTTGTGCAGACGAGGAAGGAATAAAAATAGAACTATCACCCATAAGTGCAAAAAAATCGTAAAAAATAAATTATAAAAACAATGGGAATAATGTGCAGATTAAATTATTTAACCGTTAATTTCACCACTTGTGTGGAAAAGTTTGTGTCTATACCGCGGCGGCGGCTAAAAATTTGATAACTATAAATTGTTGTGGGAACAACGCCCCTCTACAAAAGAGAAGAAGCACAATAAATAGTGGAACAATTGGCGCTGAACGGCTGAATCTGAAAAGAGATGACGACTGCATCATTTTTGCATCCACAGTCGTCGACAATTTTAGGCGCGAGTATGGGTTCTTCGGCAAGAGAAGACGGTGCGTCATCGAGTGATGACCAGATAAGCATTGCCTCTATAAAGCCCGCCATAACGCCAGAGTCCTCGCCGTCCCCGTCGACCACCTCCTCTATGTCGTCGATTACCACGAAAAGGACGCGCTCGAAACGGCGCCTTTCCCGCACTTCTGACACATTAATGGCTGCTATTTTGAAACTGTTGGGCTTGAACACAGCGAATGGTGGATCAAAAGAATCTCAGTCAAAGGTATTTGAACTCGTCTCTTCTCCTCGTGTTTATTATTGCCTTCTTATTTGGGGTCGTAAATCGTAAAGATTGTTCTTGTCTATGAACGATGAGCGCGCGTGAAGTGAAAATGATTAATACGTAAAGCGTTTTAAGACCAAAATACTCTACACACTAAGTTGTAAAGAATGACAATATAGTAATAATAATACTACTAGTGCTAGCAATCGATTTTCAGCATACTACACGAATATTTAGGTCAAATTTTTAACGTGCATTCCGAGGCCGCAGCAGAGATAGATTTTGATCAGTAGTGGAAACAATTTATTGCGCATTTTATTTACTAAAAACACTAGAGGTTTGCATGATTTGTAAGCTCATATAATGTGTTTTCACACAAACTGTCTATAGTGCAACTCGAGGCTGTGTTATATCAGCCTTTTTGAAGATTGTAAAGATGCACAGGAAACAGCTCAGAAATGGTAAAGAAGTTGAAATAAATACTGTATGAATGAAGCATTTATCACGATTTCTACGTTATATAAATTTAACGGTAGGAATGCAGATGTGCCAACATAAAATGGTCTACACATTTATTATACAAATATGATGCGCAAGCGCAATATCTTATTTATTCTTCTCGAACTTATTTCAGTTACGATACGTAATACATGATTTTGAGATGCAGTTTTGGAAAAGAATTCTCTCGAAATAAAATCTAGATTTTATATCTGCCATCGAAACTAATAAAAATAGATTAGAAAACAACTGTTTAAATAACAGAATGTAGTACTATGGTTTGCATTTTTAAAGAACAATAAATTCTGCATAAAAACGATGTGGTTTCTTTGGGCTGACGAAATTTCTCACGCACTGGGCCACACACGCCTCGTAAGAAGTAAAACCAAGAGTTGGATTATTATTGTTTGTTAACCTAAATTCTTTCCTTTGAATAGTATTGTATATACAAACAGTAATACTATTCAAAACTTATTTCATTGTATACTGCAGAGAAGGTGGTGTATTTCTTATATAATTGTTTTTCTGGGTAGTTCACAAATGCACACAACATGAAAAAATAGGCAACAAACTATTCATATTTGAGAAATTTGTGTTTTTGTTTGTGGCCTTTGAAAAAGTTGTATTAAGATATGCAATGCCATGCAATTTCTTTCCATTGGTAAACAATTTTATAACATAAAAACATATGGTATTTTTCCATAAATTAAAATGAGTAATTTTTCTAATATGTTCCGAGTAAATGATTAATTAAGTATTAAGAATATGGCGCCATAAGCCCATAATATTTGTTTAAGAAATCCGATATGAATGATTCCAAAGTTAGCCTGCATGATCCAACACAGAAGATTCGTACTTCTATATTTATACACTCCGAGTGGTCCTAATAACTCCACAAATCAAAAGTTTAAAATATTTCTAACAATATAAAAAATGTATTGAAGAACTACAGTTTCTTATAAAAAAATAATAAATAATTTAATTATGTGATTATAATTAACGAATTTGTTTCTTGTACTTAACTAAAAAAACTGGGGTTCATAATATTCTGGATCAGAGATCTTCTTTCTCTATTGAAAGATTAATTTGTTGTACTCATTAGGACTGTTTATTTTTGTTGCATCTGCCTTAAACGTTTGTAAAAACGGATTGTCTTTTGTTTAATCACAATCTGGAATTTCCGATGAACAGATCTAGTGATTAATATATTTTAATTGAAATTCTTGAATTTTTGATTTTATTCATTATTTCCATATAATTCTCGTATATATTATAAAATATGTATTTAGACTCCAAAGACCCCGTTTGGAAAGTGCTTCTAACTATTTGGATATTTTCGAGAGTACTTCTACAATATTTATTGATAGTAGTTTTTATTATTAATATGTTGGACCGGTATAAATTTGATCCAAACTACGTTTGGAGAGTGAAGATTGACTCGCAATTCAGCACTGCACACTAGGGAAGTATAGGCCTGGTCTTTTTAAAGGGATATATGTATATGGTTCATTGTTATTTATAGATACATTTTGTCCGCATTTACAGAATCATTTTCCAGCTATGTGTAATATACATAAATTTATTTTTATTTATGGATACAATTTGTCCGTATTGACATAATCAGAGCTGAATATAATAGTTATAATATTTATAGTTTTTCTTTAAAACTTATATGATTAATTTGTCGAAATAAAACCGTTTCAAAAGAATTAATTTCAAATGCCCAATAAGACTCCATGTTTAAGTTCTAACAACCATAGTCGAATTGCGAGCAATTCTTATGCGTCGGCGTAGTTTGGAATTTGAGCCAACTGCAATTGTAAATTAGGTCACGTTAAATATTATGATAACCAATACTTTTCACTATGAAGTTTGTATTATTGCTGTTGGAGATTTATATGTATAGAAGTAGGGGGTTTTTCATGACGAATTTCAAATATTTCCCATTGTACGTCATCGTTTTTAAAAAAATCGTGGGAGGCAAACATGGAGAGCGGTACAGTACAGACACAGCACAGCCTCTCGATGGTAATTGAATATAATCGCATGCCGCATGTGCTCCCACGTAAAATCAATTGTGGTAGACGTGTGTGACTCATTGCAGTTTTTTCGTACTATTTTGAAATAGTTTTATTTTATTTTAGTATGTTACATTACATGTTGAAATGTTTGGAAGGATGTTTCAGGACTTTAATATTAAGCATTTGAGTTAGTTTTAGAATCGAAATAGAACAATACCAATTGCAGTTCTTATGAACTATTTTGAAAATAGTGAACTGTTAATTTAGTATATTACAGATTATGTTGAAATTTCCGAATTTGAGCAAGGATATTTTTAGAATCGAAAATATGGAAATAGAACAATTGACATGGACATAATCAGATTAGCCATTATAGCGTAGGTGTATTTTTTTTTTATTAAATTGACAACATGCTTACAGTCAACATTCCTTCAATTACATAAAGTGGAAAGTGTAGGTACATACAAACATGTTGTAATGAAGAAAACAGTGACGCCATTTCGCTCACGGTCATGCGCATTACTCAGAAAACTTCGTAGTAGTGTGGTCTAATTAAATGACAATCTCTGTATAGCTCTCATTGATGCTTTAATGTGTTATCGGATTCGACATAATTTCTTTGCTGGTGTGTAGCTTGGTATTTTGATTGGGAAATTCTATTACGTAAGCTCTTATCCTCGGTTATCAGTGACTGCAATGAGTGACGTGTTTTTAACGAGATACTAGCTTCGGTCTCAATAGTATCAAAATTGGAGCAATCATATCGTACAAGTATGGTTTTATAGAAAATGAATAATGTTGTCTCTTTGATTTACACATTATTCAAATACACAAAAATTTGAACAAGACAAGTTTTAAAAATAACCATGACCCGGTCTAAGAATAGAATCCGTTTTTATTTACTTGTGTATTTAGTTTGAAGAAATACGCGTATCAACTAGCATAATGCAGAACTGTGATCTAAGCGTGATATTCTTAAATTAAATGTTCCTATTTTCGTTTATTGTTTTTTAAATGTCTGCCTATTGTTGACTCTTATTATTTGAACAAACAGTCATGATAGACAACGGTCATGAGGCTAAATAGACTCGAGATAACCAAACACACACCGAAAATAATATAAAAATAAATATAACTTAGTACGAACGAATACAGTAAAAACAATAATTTGTTTAAACATATTTAATTGATTAGTCTATTAAGTTTTTTAGAGTTTAAGTTATGATTCTTTTTTTTAAACAAAATCATCTAGCTGAAACATACCTTTAGATCAATTCATTAGGTATGTATCAAAACAAATAAGAGGCAGTTTGTGAGGCTAGTAATTTATTCTATATATACTACACGGGTATTCCGATACTGTAGTGGTAGAAATACCGTGGAAAACCACGGAGTATTATATCTACGGTTTGTAAAAGTACCGCTCAAAAATATTTGAACATTACGTGTTGATACTACTTGATTTTAAAATAACATCAATTTTTTAAATTGTGATTAATAATTAAATTACTAATTTAAAAAAAGCTTATGTTGTAAAGGAGTGTTTTGTCGGTAAGAGTGACAAGTTTAATAAATAAATATTTACCTTTTAAAATTTAAATCCAAATGTTTTATAATTATAACTTTTTTTCCAAAGCTTTTATTAATGATAAAATATTTATCATGAAATGGAACCATCTAAATATTTTTGCGCTGTAGTGTTGGTTAATAAAAGAGCAATCGAGCGCGCGCTGATTCTGTAAAGTTGTGTTGGGATATTTTAGAAAATCCACAGTTTTACCAAACTGTGCCAGAGTACAGCAGACACTGTCGATTTTTACGTGGAAATCAAATACAAATCGAATAATAAAAGCTTTGTTTTATAGTGCTTTAGTTTTGTAAATGAAAACATTTATGGTGTGAAGAATTGGAAGAAAAACAGTTAGTGGTGTGTAAACGGAATAACAATTTACGTCATCATATTACGTGGTGTGTAGTGTGTTCATGTCAGCTATATTCTTATTGGCCTTAAATTACTAATAATAATAAAAGCAATAATAATAATAGCTGTTTTTGAAAATCAGAAAGAGCATTCGAAAGTGTTAATATTCATATGAAAGTGAATATTATTTACTACTATTCCAAATAAATTAGTGTCAAGTTTTTGGTGTAATGAAATGTAAAAAACTACTCCCTAAATTCCACAAATTCATTGTGCAAAGAAAGATCAAGGTGAATTGATAGTTTTTAACTGTTTTTATTTAGTGTGTTAGCGAACTTTCAGTGGTTTTTTTTATGAAATAACTAATGAATGGACTGTGCCCTTTACATTTTCAATTGTATTTGTTTTGACGTAGTCTCATAACTGCATTGTGACNTTTATAGAAAGATCAAGGTGAATTGATAGTTTTTAACTGTTTTTATTTAGTGTGTTAGCGAACTTTCAGTGGTTTTTTTTATGAAATAACTAATGAATGGACTGTGCCCTTTACATTTTCAATTGTATTTGTTTTGACGTAGTCTCATAACTGCATTGTGACTACATTTCTAACACACAAATCTATTCTCAATGTATAACCACAATTCCAAAGAATTGGAAATATGTTATTATGTAAATACTGTATTTGCAGTTGTTTTTAAATTTACAACAAATAAATGTGATTGTAATTAATATTTTAAATTTATTTAATCGGTTTCATAAAAATTTATTGAAAAGCACACATTTGACAAATTTTTTAATCTTTTTATGTTTTCCGCGTAAAATGCCACAAAAGGGTTGTGTCATGCCGATTTCCACTTCAGCCACACATTCCCAATTAGCAAAAATTGTCATTTGTACGAATTCAAATCAACATACACGCAGACTTATGGTATTTTTAACCAATAGCGTATGTAGATTTAACTGGATTTCTAATTATATTGTAAATACGATATAAATTACGCTTTTTTACTTGAGTGTGTTTGTTTGCTTTTATCATTTGTGTTTAGTAATGATGACGTAGGTATCTGCAGACACCAAACAAAATAACAATCTACACTTATTAGATTAGTGGTTTCATTATTTTTGATGTCTTTTAATTTATAAATTTGGTTTTTTCTCAAGGATATCTAATTGGGGAAAATATATATTAATTTCAAACAAATTTTAATTATATCGTTTAGGTTTCAATATAAACTACACTTAATACTTGAGTTTTAATCATTAATATTTAGTTATGATGACTTAGGTATCTACTGCAAACAAAAAATAAGACTATACTTATTAGATTAGTAATTTTTTATGTCTTTTAATTTACAAATTTATTTTTATAAAGGATCTCAATCTTATATTAATTTTAATCAATATCTATTTATTTTCTACTAGATTTCATCCTCTATCAATAACGGTCCAAACGTTTTGGAGAAAGACATGCCAACAATACCAAAAGCGGTCAAGACATCGTCAATCGCCAGTGAAAGTGTTGGTCAGCAGGAAAAAGGGCAAGGAAATGCACTTCTTAAACAGGAGCCGTATTCGGAGAGATCATGCCTTAAAAACCAAAATGTTATACCACATCCTCCACCAAAAGATGCTAACGATCACAAGCCAACGAATACGGGGGGCTCTGTGGAGAAAAAGGAAATCCCTCACAAAAGGTCGGTCAACGATTTCCGTTTCGGCAGGCTTATCGGCGAGGGCAGTTTCAGCACTGTGTATATCGCCCAAGATATTCATACCGGAAAAGAGTACGCAAGTGAGTATGTCATAGACATTAATTATTAATCAATAAATGTGATCGCGCGCCCCGAATGAAGTTATGGGACATGTGTTCAAGTTTTTATCGCCTCTTTAAAGCAATAGAAACTAAGCATTAATTGTTAGATTACAATTTTTATCAACAATGATTATCGCTGGGTATTTCTATTTGGTGTTTTTTTCTTCAAATATTGTATTTTTTTCATTTAGATACTTTATGCATTTAGTTAATTGAAATTGATATTACTAAGTATTAGTACTTTACCTAAAGGTAGGTGGGTTCCGGTTGAGTGAATCATTTGTCGCCTGGTAAAGTACCTACAAGTTACATACTTCGTTTTGTGCAATTGCTAGATATTTTTAAAAAAATAATATTTATTTGAAAAAAAAATGGCTTATAACAGTAACCATTTTTGGGAATTAAAGTNTGGATTATAACAGTAACCATTTTTGGGAATTAAAGTTAGTTAATCTTTTTAACATCTAAAAACAGAATTTAAAAAATAAATACTTATTTTTCTTTATTATTAAAGTCTCCTGAGAGGTTTGGATAAATTTGATAATATTCAATATATAATATGTCAAAAGTGCAAATTGGTTAAACAGAAAAATTTGGAATAAAAAGCTCATGATTTATTAAGATTTTTGTGTTATATATTAAAATGCATAAAGTCTAACATCAAACATGGTTGATAACCATTATTAAAGACACACAAGTTCTTTAAAACACTCTTTGTTTTAAACCCAGGTGTTTGTGTAAGAAGGTTTTTAAATTAAAATTAGGAAATATTGTAACGATTTATTGTCTATCTATTTTAATATTTTTAAACTTTAAAATTTTCCAGTTAAAGTGTGCGATAAACATCACATTATTCGGGAGAAGAAGCAGGAGTACATAAGACGCGAGCGGTTGGTGATGAACGCTATGGCAGGATGTCCGGGTTTTGTGAATCTGTTTTGTACGTTTCAAGATGCGCGCAGTCTTTATTTTGTGATGACATTTGCCAAAAGCGGAGATCTTTTGCCGCACATAAACAAGGTGGGTTCTTTTGACATGGCCTGTACGCGGTTTTACGCCGCTGAACTTGTGCTCGCCCTGGAAAATATGCACCAGAGAGGTGTGATTCATCGGGACTTGAAGCCCGAGAATATTCTCTTGGACGACAATATGCATACTTTGATCGCTGATTTTGGGTCCGCAAAACTGTTGGCAGGTGAGAATGGGGCAAATGTAGAAGAACCACCTCCAGTTCAGCCTCAAAATAGCCAGCACAGATCACGAAAGAACAGTTTCGTGGGAACGGCTCAATACGTTTCGCCGGAGATTTTAAGAGGCGATGCGTCGACATTTGCAATTGATTTGTGGGCTCTGGGTTGTATAATTTACCAAATGATATCGGGATTGCCTCCGTTTCGTGCGGGGAGTGAGTATCTGATTTTTGAGAAGATCCTCAAGCAGGATTTGACTTTTCCGGACGGCTTCGACAAGGACGCCAAAGACTTGGTGGAGAAGCTCTTGGTGCTTGATCCGAGCGAGAGGATCGGAGCAAAGGATAATCAGGAGCGGTATGACAGTATTAGATCGCATCCCTTCTTCGAGGAGATCGACTGGGATTCAGTCCACAATCAAAAGCCGCCCCAAATCTATCCCTACCTGCCCGGCCTAACCCAGGAGGAGCAGGACTGGAGAAGCAATTACCGAGTGCCCGACCACATTGAGCCCGGGCTGGACGAGAAACAGTTGACAAGATTACTGCACCAAGATTTATACTTCGAGGAGAAGCCTACTACCAAAAAATCTTCAGAACCAGAAAGTAAGTTTTTAGCAGTTTAAAATGGATATTACAATACTGAACGATTTTTATCAAATCGATGTACACTCGTCAATTTTTGGACGAAAGAAGTTCCCTTTCAATTCCTGTTGGAACAAGATTTAAGCAAAGTGTTTTTTCATTGACTATTTGTTTTCAGTGTACTCGTATACTAGTTCATTAATAGCACATAGACTGGTTGTAAATGCATTTAGTCATCCCGCCATTACCTTTATTATTTTCATTTTAACTTTTATTACAAATAGTCAGAAAAACTCATGTTTTTAAACTGTGTTTAAGTTATTGGGCATTAAATTTATATTATATAAAAAAAATAATGAAATACACATATCGGACCTCACTTAGAAACAAGATTTTGCGAATGAACAACTATTTTCATTCTCTTTCTATAATCCCATAACTT
Source organism: Clogmia albipunctata (assembly GCA_001014945.1). Lineage (NCBI taxonomy): Eukaryota > Metazoa > Arthropoda > Insecta > Diptera > Psychodidae > Clogmia > Clogmia albipunctata. The sequence continues at coordinate 21,821 of JXOV01003039.1, forward strand.
TATAAGAATTGGTTATTTGTGATAGGGAACTAAATATTAAATTTGAAATTAAAATAATTTGTTTAGATTAATATGCAAATTTGTTAAAATGCATGTATAAAATACGTTAGATAAGCATTATTAAATAAATGTGCCCTTCTTAAAAATACTCGTTACGTCCTAGTATTTAAAATTGCTCTATGTCTATAACTATTATAAACTATGTTTTTTTTCTTTTAGGTTTGGCAAACATTTCGGAGAGCGAGAAAAGAACTAGATTAGAGCTACAAAAGACTGACAAATGGCATCAATTTGCCGATGGTGAACTGATCCTTAAGCAAGGGTTCATTAATAAGAGAAAGGGTCTATTTGCAAGAAAGCGAATGCTATTGCTAACAACAGGGCCAAGACTGATCTATATAGACCCCACACAAATGGTGAAAAAGGGTGAAATACCATGGAGTCCCGAACTAAGAGTTGAACTAAAGAACTTTAAGATATTCTTTGTACATACGGTGAGTAAATTTATGTTATTGCTTTTACATGTTTTGAATCTAGTATTTTTTTTATAATTTAAATCATTCACGACAAATGATTCAAAATAATATCAATTAATTCTCAAATAAAATGTGAGAACTTAAGAAATATCACATTAGGTGTCTTAGATTTTCAAAAAGGTTCTTGTAATGGGTCTAACCGAGAGTGATAATAGCAACTTGAATTCGTAATTTGACATCAACGAGTCTTATCACCTTAGAGTAGTATCTAGAAATCTAATCAATACCAAAACCGGTTTCGTTTGAAAAACATCCAATCTAATTGAATACAGAGGTTAAATGTTTTAATCGAAAATGTTCTTCTTCAATCAATTGTTTTTAAATAATAGATTGTATCGGTGTCTGTTCTCTAAGCTCCCAAAAGAGAAAATTATAATTCTTCTCCCCATAGAACAACAATTGAATGGCAATAATTTTTTCAGTCAATATGAAACTATTATTCTATTTCTTCTATATCAATATTATTAAAATCCTTATATAATTTATTTCATAAAGTTGCTGAATCCTTTTCAAAAATATTATATTCTGACAATACATCAGTTAAAGCTTTTAATTTCGTCAATATTTTATTTGTGTATGTAATTGAAATATTTTGCTATTTTCATTAAAATCGAAAAATTGAATCCATCAAAAAAAGTTTAGGTTATTACTGAATCAAATTTTTAACACATTTATGACACATTACAATCAAATGTCTAGATCCGGAATTTTTATAGAAAATTGAATGCGAACTTGGAGAATGGGGCACTGAATAGAAATAGGTTGTTTAAAACCATAGATAGATTAACAACTGTGAAACATTCTCAATTATAGTTTAAAATATTTATGTGAAGAATTAAATATAAATTAAATTAATAATATTTGACGAATCGAGCTACATTCTAAAACTAAATTATATTTCATTTTTTACAGCCAAACCGAACCTATTACTTGGAGGATCCCGAGGGGTATGCATGGAACTGGTGCGAAGCGATGGATGATGTCCGGAAGTTCACGTACGGCGAATCGAATGAACGATGCAACGGAGGCAACAGTTAAAAACCCGTTACAAATTGTAGTAAATTGCTACCCTTTTAGCCCGATAGAAGAATATTTTCTCAATACACACATTCAAAAGGAAAAACACACACACAACACAAGTAGATAGACACAAATTATATTTATAAATTATGAAATTATCTACATGTAATAATACATTAAATTATAAGTAAACCTATACTAATATTTATAATTTAATATATCAAAATTATAATATTAATTATAGTGACATAATAAACCAAAATTAATTAGATCAAGTTAGTCTACAAATAAATAAAAAAAAAGAAGTTGTTTAAAATACGACATAGCAAATGGTGATAGAGTCCTCTAACTATACTTTCACAAGATCACTTGATCTCGATCAGTGATCATGGTTATTAAATTTTCATTATAATTTAGAATTGATTATTAAATTGATTAATAGGTCCACGCGTAAAGTAAATTAGTTTATTTTCTATAGTAAAGTTATTTATTTTTTCTTTCCCTCTAAACTTTTAATTTTATACTGGAAGCTATGAAATCTTACCAAAATTTGCGTATAGTTCAAAATGTTAAATGTTTTAGCGACAGACAGGTCCGCCTTGCATAAAAATTGCAAAACCTTGCCAAACACCAATTTATTCTTCCAGGTAAATATAAAAAATATAATTGTACAATAAAACAGTTATGTATCTTTCTTAAATCAACGCTTTCATTTAGTATTTTGTAAAGATAAAGATACACACAGAGTCTACTTGTAAAATAAATAATATTTTCATTTCTTTAAATCCCTCAAATTAGACGCAGCAGGCAAAGAAATAATTAGAAAAAAGTACAGAATAAGAAGACGCATAACCTCGCAAATAGGCAAAATAGAAAAGAAAAAAGTGTAGTTTATTATCCTAATTAATTTAACTAATGTATTTGTGTACAGATTTTAATTTAAAGAATCTTTGGTAACTGGAACTTTAATATATTTATTTCGCAAACATGACAAAATAAAAAAAAAGTTTTTTCATTCACATTGTTTTTAGGTTATGAAATTGTCTATCTCACTTTAACTGATAAGATGCTCATTATTTATTCGACTAAAAACTAAATATTATTACGAATTTTGGTTTACGATAAATGCAACAGTATTACTTAAACTTTTCTCTCGATAATGGACCACTTGTATAAATCTTCTTATCACGGGCGTTACTTATTATTTTTGCTAAATAGCAAAATATTTGTATTCGTTTAATTAGTTTTAAATGGCTACTTCGAATTTTGTTGAATACTAGATCGTTTTGCGCTGGTCGCAATATATCTTTCTTTATTATATCTATAATCTATTGGAGGTTAAATTTAAAAAAAAATGGGGAATTTTATTTAGCACAATTTGCAAATCCCTATATGGTGCTTATATTTTTTATCTTATCTCGATCAAAAACGATGAAACGAATATAATAAAATAATAGATTGTCCAACCAGCTCCAAAATGTGTTCAAATAACTGATTTATCTAAATTTACCTTTATAACAAAAACCAATTAATTGAAAAAAAAGAGAAACGAAAGAGGATCACAATAAAAGAGCATTTAGTACGCAAAAATTGTATAAAATGTGATAAATAAGATAAGTTTCTAATATTATACTTCTATTGTAAATATTGGGAGTGGTTTGATTTCGATCCGATATAATTGAAATTGCTGAGGATTATTTGGAAAGTCCTAATATATACTAATTATTGCTTGTTTTTGTAACGGCTTTAAAAAGCTAAAATACGGTAGTTCTAATTATTACTTTTAGGTATTTAAACACACATATTATTTCATTATCAGTGGCATTGTAAAAATATAAATAATGTAACAGTCTAGGCTTATGGATACTTGATATATTATTTAAGAAATATATATAAAAACCAATAAATTAATTAATCAAACACATTGTGTTTATTATTATATTTATTAATTTAAAAATTTTTTTTAATTAGGGAGTAAATAAATAGAGTATTTTTTGTTTTTATTTTAAAATTTTCGCTCCATCTCTACAGAACCTGCATTCTACTTCTTCATTGATTCCTTGTTGTCGCAGGTGCTTGTTAAGTTTACAAACCCTGACTTTGTCTCTGTTAAGGAGCATAAGCTCCGAAGTTGTCCTATTGTCGCTTTCCGAGTGCTTTAGGCCTGGTAGTTTAGACCATTCTCTGCACATTGTAACTCTATCCCATCGACAGCTTTCCTGTGTGAGGTCATTTAGACCTATGCCGCAGAAGGTCCTTTTGGCGGTCCAGTACAAGTCTATGAAATCTATTAATAAAGGGTGCTCCAAAATAAATACAAGATTTTATAAAATAAAAAGTTTGAGCCTTTAGATATTTATTTTTAAAATATTTATAAATATTTATTTACTTAAAATAGGACAAATGGCCACAAAAATCTTCAGTGATAAGACCTTCATTACATTTATAAGTAATCGGTGTTTAATTTAAAAATAACACCTTACGAACCACAGGCGATGAAGCTAATGCTATTTTCCAATAGAAGGTTTATGACCATCTTGTTTCTCTAAGATGTGATAATAATTGAACACTATTAGTCTCTGGCTATGATCCACATTCGAATCAAGACCTTAAAGTAAATCGTAAAGGAAGCCCAAATGAAAAAACGTCTTCCATAATTTTATCAAAATGACATGGTCATACATCGGCTTCTTTACAGAAATGTGTTTACATTAAAACCCTTATTTTCTATTCTTTTCAATACACATCAAAAATAAATATTTAACCCTCATTTTCATGACACTTTTTTTAATAAAAAAATTTAATTCTATGTACAAACCATTAATAAAAACAATTAAAAAATAATAATTTCAATCAATATGAAAAAGGTAATTTTTTTTATAAAAGGGAAAATTTTAATTATTTATAATCGTAAGGTATATCTACCGAAGTAATTATGGTTCATTTTAATAAAACTAGTTATTTTTGTTTTTTATACCTTAACATCCTAACAATGCTTTTTGACATGGTTAAAAAATTCGCCATTATAACACAGTTTACCTTAAAACATATTTTTAAGTTATAATATAGTTTATTAAAAGTTTTCTAATATCAAAATAATTATTAAGTCCAAACTGATATATCAACTTAAGGTTTCTTTATTCGCGGATGAAATTGAGACCCAATTCCTATATTCGCTTCTAAAAATTTCTTCGTGTGTCTAGGCGGTATGAATATACAAAATCATATTAAATAATATTAAATGTGGTCCTCACATGAATATTACGGAATCCGCGATAAGGAGATTTTACTGTATTTATTCAAATCTTGTATTTATTTTAGGACATATTGAAAAGAAATTTAAAGGATAATTTTTAAACATTTATAAATTAATGTTACTTTTAGATATCGTTTTAGAATCGAAAGAATGAAAATATTTTTTTAAGAATAAATAGCTGTAAGCAATCAATTCGAATGAGAACAGGTTTCGCCTTTCAACTATCTCATCAGCATAATATCAGTGAGCGGAGGCGCCTCACTGGACACCAACAGCAAAATTTCAAAGGCCGGCAGCGAACCCTAGTTAGCGAGGCAACAACAATATTCGTATAATTCAATCCAGTGCCTCCATATCATATGCCGAATCTTCTGGCCCAACAAGATTAGAAAGAAAATCTCTAGAGTTTACGCAACCAGGATCTGCCAATGAAACGCAGAAAGTGGTCACACACGAAACAGACTTGGAGACGTTCACTGCAGCAGGATATGGATGAAAGAGGATGGAGAGATGTGGAAGCCAAAGTCCCAAAACAGAGTACGGTGGAAAGCGTTCGTGGTCGTCCTCTATTCCCAAAAGAATTCAAAGACAAATAAATAACTATAAGCAACAGATGTATGTATATGCTGAAATATAACCAAAAAAGAAATTAAAAGATATTTAAAGAAAACCACAAATTTTAGAATGAATAAATTCTTATTAAAGTCATTTGAGTACAAAATATTTTTTTTTATAAATTTTCTGTAGATATCAATTGTGTAGTATCACTATGCACATATATTGTATAGTTAACAAACAGTTGCACTCTAAAACTATTCTGAGTACTCCCTACTGTGAAATGGTGAAATGAAATGGTCGGATATAATAAAAGTATAGAGTGGTTAAGAGAAAGGAAATAAAATATGTAGCTCAATACAGGTTTTATTGGATAATAGTTAAAGGAAATCACTGTTGTTTAATAGATATCACTTTAAAAAAATAACTTAATGGGATATAAAATATCTATCTATTACAATTATAATATTCGATATCTAATCTAAATAAATATTATTTAAAATGTATTCTAGGTTAAATTATTGTGGTTATTTTATGAGTTTATTTATATAAAAGAACTTTGGCACAATAATCAGTCATAATACGATTTGTGGCTTTTCACAAGTCCTTTTAAAAGATATTCAGTTAATGAGATTAGGGGAGATTTTTGTAGTCAAACAGTGTCGTCAGTGATTCCATTTTGATTTAAGGTTTGCAGTATTCCGATAATTCCTTAAAACTGCACTGAGTGTAGCAGCATTCCTCGATAATTCCACGTCGCAGTCTAACCATCGCTGGGCCAGCTCGTTGTTTCAACATGGGGAATCCGGGAATCTGAATTTCAGCCAGCTCCTGAGACTGATCTGCATAAGCGTAATCTTCGTCTGGAAATAAAGAAACAAAATATATAGAAAACAATTCAACATTTAATTGAATTAAATTAAGCTCTTAACCTTTTAGTTCAATTTAGAGTATTAGGTAATTTGCATAATTTGAAATAACTAAATTATACTACATTTGATATTATTTAAAACGATACTATATCTTTATAAATGTAAATTTTGTGGTAATATATTTAAAATATGTCATGAAAAGAATTTGTTCAAAGTTTATACTTTTAATTTGAAGATCGCGTGAGTAATTTGTGAATTTAATCAATAAATTGGTGCCTTACTAATAAATGAAGGTTAATTAGTTTTGAAATGTGAACTTACCCGATCTCTTGCTGACCATCACATTGTATCCGTTTTTACAAATCACGGCCAGCGTCTCCGCGAGTCGTTGTCCACAGTGTCTTCGGTTATAGTCCCGCACGCCAAATTCGTACGAACTAACGACGGTGCCGAACAGGAATAAGAGGCCCAAAATGACCCACAATTTGGTTGATGATGAGACCGATTTCACTGTGACAATCATCTGAAAGTGGAACGAAAATCCCATTTTGAAATTAGTTCTCCGATTTTTTCTTGATTACCAAATTTGTTATATTAAAATCTCTAATGGTTTTAGCGGTACTAGAAATATTAGGTTTCGTATATTAGCAATTTGATTAGATTTGTCTTTTAATGATGATATATTTTAAATGCAATATATTAGAAGAAGACAACATCTATTTAATTTTAGATTCGGTTCGAGATATTATAAATCATGGTCAGATACAAAATTTAAAGATTGTTTAAGCCTTTATCTAAACTAAAAACGAGTTAAAGTTTTTTATAATAATTTAGTACTAAACTCTAACTAAATATTCTGGTTTTAAAAATATAAGTTGATTATTTTTTTATACTCAGTAGTAGCTATTTTTAGTGTTTTAATAAAGTAGACTCGACGAGAAGATTGCAATTGTAACAAATGCATTTTCGCAAAATAGATTACAACTTTTACAAATCTGTAAAGACATGGAACTGATAAAATTAATATGAATAGTACTAATAAGTGTAATTTCTGAGATTTAAGACATTCTTATGGAATTCTACACACAATAAGAGATATATTTGTAGACATAAACTCGTGATCAATCGCCGAAAAACAATTTCGAATATATGCACCCAGTAACTTGTAATATGAGCCTTTCTAAATAGATTCCACGATATACTAATATACTACAGATTGATTAGGAACGTACCATTATTTTTGTTGTTGTCGGAAATGTATAAGTATCTAATCCAAAGTTTCCTTAGACAGATGTTGGAATTGTTATTCTTAATGGCAATAAGACACTTTTGTCTGAAACTTTTATCTGAACACATTCAATTAACTATTTTGCAATGTAGTACTCTCTTCCGAAGACACACAATACAACAACCCTAACAGTGCGATTAAATGTATATCGATTCGGTTAAACAAAAAGTTCAATCCACTTTGCGGTGAGGAGCACTTTTAATTTCTGGGCGCACTTTCAGTTCTTCAGATTAGATGCAATTGTTGCAAACATACATTTATATTTTAAACAAATATCGCGGATGAGTGAGAGAGAGCAGAAGTTCACATATGTAGTTAAACAAGCACTTTATCACACGGAAATTTGGCAGTGAGCAGCTGTATTAGGTCCATGGATTCTCTCTCACCCAGCCAAACACACCGACGGTATTGTCGTTATTTTTCCTTCTGTATATTCTTCAATAATTTTTAAAAGGCCTCACAATGAATTTATTCCGCTAAATCCGTCCGATAAGTTCGAGTACCCGTCAAAGACTAAACTTGTTTTCCATTCGACGAGCACTGTATAGACGACTGAGGGTCTCTTTCTCGAAAGCAAGCACTGATAACAGCCACAACAGACACTAATTACAACAATTGGTCACTGAGAGTGTATGTAATTGTGGGTGAAAATAATAGAGTGATGGTTGGTCAGAGCAAAAAAACCCGAGGGAGAACCAATTAAGTTCAAATGCAATTCATTTTTCTTTCCAAAAATAACATAAATGTGTTTGGTCTCTCCCTCTCTCTCTCTTTCTATACATTGTTGCTCCTTCCTTCGGAAATTGAAAGTTATTTTATTATTCGATAATATTAGATTAAGATAAAAAGAGAAAAGCTGAACTCTCGCTTCTTCTAACACCATCACCATAAAATATAAAAAATCCAATAGACACAATTTCTGGTTTTGTCAAGATATGTGATTTAATGTACCGATGTACACATGTAGATCAATTGAATTTGATCAGAGTGGCGTCAATAGTCTATCTAAAAAATATACCATTTTAATGAGGATGGGCAGACAAGAGGCTCATCTAGTAAATTGGGGAAACATATTTATAATGGCAAAGGACAAAGGTATTAAAAAATTACAAAAATTTAAACACGAGTATTTTTAAATTCTCTCTTCTTATTTTTATAAGAAACCGTTTTGTATAAAAAAAACAAAGGAAAACAAAAATCATTCCCCAAAAAGATTAAACAAATATCAGTTTTTATGGAAAACAATACAAATTAATGATTTAAGTTTTCAAAAAATTTCCAAATTTATATAATGATAATTTTAATCAAATAAAATTTATATTACGGTATTAATATTTGATCTGTCAAAGACGTGTTTAAAGCATTGGTGTTTTAAATATATTCTTTAAATCACAAGTGCTTTTTTGTATTGATAAAATGTGACTTCCGTGAAACATTTTCATTAAATTCTTTTACCTTCTACAGAAATCATTTTCGTTGAAAATATAATAGTTTGCTGAACTATCGATAGCTTAGAAATTAACTGAATATTTTATTAAATCCATATATGGAATCTCGCTTCCAAACAAGTAAGTAATTGTGGATATGAAAAATAATATTACTAACGAACAAGAAATATACTAGAGATATCAATTCTCTCACCTGATTGTACAAATGAGACAACAAAACTAAAAATTGGCTTTTTTACATGAAAACAATGATTTTTTAAGAGTTACAAGTGGTAATTTGTTCAAGTTTCATATAGTTTTGTATAAAACGCGTTCGATTGTTATTATTAAAGACACGGGTATATTTTGTGTGGGAGGTATTATGGATTTCAATGGACTCTAATGTTTAATATTTGTCACAACTATTGACATATTATAGTTGTATAAATAAACAACTAACTATCAAATATTTTCATGGTATTTCCGAATGNACTACAATCTACTATCAAATATTTTCATGGTATTTCCGAATGTTGTTTTTGAAGATGATAAATCTTTGTCAACTTTGGGGCGCCGGAAGAGTGTTTCTCAAATTTGAAATCTTATTTTTGAGTTTTCTTCTATACATATATATGCACTTTGAGTGACCTATGGACCACACTATCAAGTGCTAGTTTATTGACATTAATTATTNGTTGTTTTTGAAGATGATAAATCTTTGTCAACTTTGGGGCGCCGGAAGAGTGTTTCTCAAATTTGAAATCTTATTTTTGAGTTTTCTTCTATACATATATATGCACTTTGAGTGACCTATGGACCACACTATCAAGTGCTAGTTTATTGACATTAATTATTTAATATGCCTATTATTAGATGTACCATTTTGGGATGTAATTTTGTCAATCTATTTTTGGTCGAGATTTTTATTGTATTATTTTGAATAGCTGTAAACCAATAAATACCAGTATATAGAATAAGTGCATTTTGAGTACAATTATTCATGTATTATCGTTGTAGAGATGCATTTGGGCAAATACACAAAACAAGATTGCTTTCCATGTTTTGTTCAGATCATCCGTCAGTTTAATCGTACTCATTTGGACATTGGACGGAGACGGGAACTAACTTATTATTTGACTCATTATCGGTCTTCCCTCTCCGTATTCATATTGTATTGACATTGTTCTGTTTTTGGAACGCAATACATCATTTCTTTTGAGATGAAAGTTGAATAGTAAATGGTATTGCAGGGATTTTTGCCAGGTATAAGAGGAATCGCTTTACCTGGCTTTTCAGGTATTTCGAGCCCAAATTTAGCATTGCCAAATAATAGACATTGTTCTCAAATGGAAGAGAAATTACTTGTTTGTTGACGAAAATAATTCAAAACAAAGTTTCTTTTCCAGACATCATCATCATTATCAGTCATTTTCAATAGGAGACCCTAGTTTGTTGTCGTACTAAATTAGATTTGAACTATTTCTCCCTCTCTCCTCTTCGGTCTTCCTTCGTCTGTGAAATCTGAGAATAACAACTTAAATATCCAGTAATCTTCAAATGTGGTGCGTTTATATTTAGAACAGAGAATTCATGTGATAAAAAATGGGACGGAAGTAAATAGGAAATGGGTTGCATTTTTGAAACAATTCTGTTATCTGTCAAATTTGAATTGTTGTTGGACCCGATTATAGTCGAATGTTACATCACCCATAAATAGAAATCTTTTCAAATATAACAACATCCACAGAGACGGCCTATCTCCACTCTATTTGAAAGCAATTTTGTCTACTTGTTGTCTGGCTAAGTGGCGAGCTCTCTGCTGCTACTGATGATGATGAGGTGCATTGAATATTTAAGCCATTATTCACGATGACATTTAATCTCTCTGCTGTGGGGATTCAATTTGAACCGAGATCAGAATTCGACCGATAACAAGGCCATCTTATTGTTGTGGTTTATTTTTAACACTTAAGGGAATCACTCCCAGTATTTAAATCGGAGTCTTATCACTCTCTTGTTTTTGGTTAGCACACAGCTTCCCAGCCTCCAACTTTAATTACTGTTTTTTATAAACACTTCAATACTTATGCACATTTTGTACAATTTTGTTGTTCTTCTTGTTTTGTGACAGTTGTTTACTGGGAAAATATTGAGCAAATTTTTTGTTTTTTAATGATTACCCTGCGCCATGAGTTCATTTCGTGGCCTAGTAAAGACACACAAGCCTTAGTCTTGATTTTTTGTACCAATTCCTAGAAAAACTTAATATTATAGGGTTTTCTGATAAGTGGTTCATTTTGATAGTGATAAAACGAGTACTACATAGTGTAAATTAAATCAATGAAAGATTATTTCATTGCAAAGAGGAGGATATGATCTTAACTTGAAATACAATCATAGCCAAATGGTTGAAGCTATTGTAGAATAGTTGCAAAAATCTTTTTTCAACTGATCGCATAAGAAAATATTCTAATGGTTCTTAATCGCAAAATTCCGTTGACGAATTGTGATCATAACGATCAAAACACTGCTTTAATTTTATGAATTTAGTGGTAAATTTGTACCATTTTTGTGTTAACCCTATATTGTCCCAATTTTTTTTATCGAATTAATGAAATTAACATAGGTTAAAAAGATTTCTTGGTGCTATAAAATCTATATAAAAAGTATTTTTTAAATATGTAGAAGACATAAGGGATCGCTTTGTATTTTTTTAAAGTTCTTTTTAAGAAAATATTGACTTCTTGCTTTTTCACGTTTTTAACATTTAATTAATTGCTATATATCAAACATTAACATATTTCTTAATATCAAATATGATTCATAGATAGTACTTGTTTAATACAATCACCCACAGATAGAGTGCGTAAATATATATTATAATAATAGGGTTAACGCAATGTGGCTACAAACTAGCTAGCTTATCAAATTTTGTGATGAATTACGATTGAGTGCCCTTTCTATTTTTAAATCATTCCGATTTAAAGAAAACAAAAGTTTATTTGTGGAACTATTTAGAGTGATAGTGTAATCTTTGAAATTCCAGTATTCTATTTTTTGGGAGTAGTGTTTCAGGAAATCGAATTACAGTTAAGCAATGTGTTTTTCACAAATTGAATTGCATTATCAAATTTTTATGAATATAAAAAATTATTATTCTATTAATTAATAGCCATTCTATGCAAATAAAGCAAGGTAACATATAAGGGTAATAATGCAAATGCAAAAATGATAAACCGTTTCTAATAAATTGAATAATGGATTTTACTTTTTGTTAAAAGATAAATTGTATTTTATGGGTTGATTTAATGCTTTATAATTGAATTTATAATAAAAAGAATCAATCATAAATATTCGGAAAACAAATAGTATGTATAATGAATAAATCATTCGTTATCTAATGAATAATTCTAATCTATAAACTTATTTCCTCTTAAAAATTTGAAATTTATACAATAATAATTAATTCCTTCTTTAATTTCTAATTCTTGAGTATTATTAAAAACTAGAAAATCTATTAATAATAGTGTTTTAAATGAAACTGTCGTTAAATATGAAATTTGATAGTTAAAGGATATTTCAAAATATATTTTCATTATATCTCTGTAATTGTTCATTAGAAAAGAAATTGCTGATTATTTCTGCGTGTTAAGAATTTGTTGAGATTATATTTTGTGAAAAAATTCTTTTATATTTTATAAACTATTATTTTAACTAACTAAACTTCTTTGAAATAAATTACAGGTAAAAAATATACTGCTGATAAATGTAGTAAATGTTGAATGTTATACCTTTTGGTTATCCTTGTGGTATTATTTCAATTTCACTTTGAACACAAAACAGGAACGGTTTCTAGTGCACGATTAAGGAAATAACAGTTGACTGTACGAAATACTCAGTTTTTGGATCCTTTTATATGTGAAACATCCTTTAATTATAATACGTGCGATTAATTAATATTCATAAAGACGTTATGAATTTGCATGTGTTCAATCGTTCCGTTAAGGTGTTCTATTTCGAATGCTTGTCCTTGACACGGGTTTATTTAGTCTCTATTTAAGATGTGCTTTTTCATAGAGTTTAACCGTTTATTTAATATGACAGTCCTAAATATAGAATTTATTAAATTTCAAACAAACAAGTTTGACGCTACAAGTTCTTGCCTATTTATCTCAGTGTTAACGGAATCGACAGGTAAATGCTCCTTGGTTCAGGACTTTATAATTATATACTATTATGCGAAAATAATGTTACTATGCCGATAAACATACACTGCGTTTCATCCTTTTAC
>JXOV01003040.1:0-17423 GCA_001014945.1 Clogmia albipunctata
AAATACAATAAAATGAAATGAAATGAAAAAATGAATGAATGAATTAATTTTTTCTTGTAATTAAAATGAGCTAACAAAAAACAACTAGTATAAATGCTGTGTCATTATTCAATCATCCCGAGTAAACCAGTCACTATTTCTCATTTAATCATGGACAATATCAGGTCAGGTTCTTGGTTTTGATGTAATGGTCCTCTGACACTGAGAGTCTCTATTTATTAAAAATATTTTATTGTTCGGCGATGGAAAAAACAAACTCTGCGTTTCCGAGCAATAAAAACTAAATTTAATAGATTTTCAAACAGACATTGTGACTATACCTAATATTTAATCTGTATTAATTTTTAAAATTGCAATCGCTAGTAAATAAAGTACAAATTCTACAGAGATGCAGTTGTTTATCTAACTATGTAAATTAGTCGAGAAATTGAAAATTGGGGAGTTGCCAATGTTATAAAAGTCACTCGATTAGATGTAAATTTATATAAAGATTATTTAAAGATGAAATGAGGATTAAATTTAAGTACTACATACCAATATATTTATTAATGCTTAAAAATAAGGTGGACACTTTTACATTCATCCTAATCAGATGATATTAAAAGTTATTATTTCTTATGTTTAAATATATTTTCTAATATATTTTACCAAGTATTTTAAAGTTAAAACTTTGTGGAAATATTAAAATACATTTACATACAAATAAACGAATAAAACTAGTGCTTTAAAAGGTGTTAATTTTTAAATTTACTTATAAAAAGAATGATTTAAAAACAAAATATTTGTTTCGTACTTACCTGATAAAAAGTTTGAACTGTTTATAATATTAGAAATATGTTTTTGATTTGATAAAGGAAAATATTTATTTGAAACTTATAGTATTTCCATAACAATATCCAAATTATAGATTTTATGTAATGTTGCAAATTTGTAACAAATACTTTGAGGGAACAAAACCATAATTCCAATTAAAGGAATTTTATAAATATAAATAACATGTGAGGCAATCATTTCCCATATTAAATATACATATCTACATAGAAGAATGGTGATTTATAATATCATGTCCATAATTTTGGATTATTTTCTTTCTCTTAATAATTTTTACATAATCATAATCTGGGATAGCGATTGCTGCCGATGATAACAATAATGATCGATCGCATTACAGCTATGTATGTATTTTTATTTGAAGAGTGTGTAATAGTGTTTTTGGTTTTTATTTTTCTTACAAATGCATTATAACTAAGAGTCGGTAGGCACAAATGATATCTCATTTCATTTAAAATTATCGTTATCAATTATAATATATTATATGCGTTGTCCAATAAAGCACTGGTTGATTCGTGTTCTCACAATATAGTAAAACAGAACGGAACAGAAGCCAGTACAGTACGCGCGCTATTCGGGTTAGATTGGTGTAGATTTGAAGCAAAGGTGAGGAGGTCGTAATTGGCGCAGTCGCTGTTCAAAGCACTGACAGTTCGCCGCGAATTACGGGATCCTTGACGTGTTTAGCTTAGGCGACACAGTTATTTTAAAGTAAAAAAAAATAAACAAAAAACAGGTTATTAGAATATCACATAGTTGCAATCAATTAGTATAATACAAAGATTGTAGCATTCCCTGTCCTCGAAAATGGTTAAATCAATCACTCAGCGTTTATAGTTGTCATTTGTTAATATTAATTAGACTTGCTTTTAGTTACTTTGGTGAATAAAAGACAGTATTAGTATTGTTTTTGTAAAGCAGTAGCAAATAAGTTACGCGCTTAAAGTCGTGTCTATGATAATTAGTTCCTTTTTACATGAGATTAGGCCACAATTCCAAAAATTTAACAATTCCATGAGTGTCAACAAATACAGTGTCAATGATGCGCTCTTCTGAACAATCAGAATAATTAGTTGGCTTTTAATGCATTCTTGCTATGATTAATGCATAGTTGCTTAATTGGTTTTTAATTCAATTCATTTATTAGTATTTGACTATTCGGTGCAAAACAGAGCTGCTTAACGTTTATTTTTATCCTTTATTTTACTTTATTTATCACTTACAATATTCAAAAATCCCGACGATTTGATGAAATTGTCTTAATTTTAGTCTAATACAAGATCGGTGGCATGATCGGTTCACAACTTTTCATTTTACAGTAGAGGAACTCAGATTGTCGTACGGAGAATTTTTAAAAGAAAAAATATTCAAAACCTTAAAAATAATCTGTTCTATGATTATTTTCAATCAATTTTAATAAAATTTTTATTGAGAATAAACATCTATTTAAAATTTAATTAATTTTAAATTTTAATTTTTTTAATTGGATTTCGTTTCTAAATATAAGAATTTACTTTTTAAAGGAATCAATGATCCTCGTCCCTTTACTGCAAAATAATCAAATACTTTAGTTTAACAAAATACGAGTATAACAGATCACCGATCTTGTTAACAATTAGCCAAATACCTACAATCACAGAGGCGAATCCAATAAATCAACTGATCTTCGCATTTTGGAAAAGTGATTTCCAAAAAGAGAAAGACGAACGATCATGATATGAAACTAAAAGGGCTTAAATACTTTTTTTTGGCTTTCAAATGCGATTCTTACAGTAAATATGTTACAAAATGAAGTCAGACTAGGTTCGCAAGCTGTCGCCAATTATTATTAGTTATTAATCTCGCAAAGGAGTTGGAGATAGATAGAGCGATCGCGAGAGACAACTTGAATACGATCAGGTTGCTTTCTTTTGGTTTTTGGTTTGTAGAAAATGCTTAATTTGTACTCAAATTCGTTTGATAGTGCCCTCGGTGAAGAAGATGGACAGCTTCCTAGTGAAGGGGACGTGCTCGGAAGAGAGGTCAGAGTCCGAGTCGCTGGAGTGATCGCTGTCCGGGTGGTTATTGTTGATGTTGTAGCGGCGGATGAAGGGCGACGAGAAGATCTCTTGATCGTCGCTATCACAGAAACCGGGATTTAAAATTATGTTTGGTACCAGCTCCACACTGTCCACCAAGTCCTCGTCCATAACTAGATTTGCATTTGTTTTTATGGTAAAATGGTCGAAGGCATAGAACGAGAGAGAAAGAGAATAAAGAGAAAGGGGAAAAGCGACATTTTTGTGTTTGTGCGGCTATCAATTCAATGCGCACTGTAAATAACTCGCAAGCCGTTTAACTGTATCAAAACTGTTCTGGGGTGCACTTTATGTCGGTAAGCTACGGTTTTAGTCAACTGTGTTAGAACAACGCAACAGGTAGATATAAGATGTCAGCCAAGCAGAATTATGCAAAATATAGAAACGTAATCGATAAGAAGCAGAACTATGAGCATTGTCTTCATACCAGGCATTTCGTGCCATTCCTTATACAACACAACACAGATCCCAATCGACAGGATCAGCAGGGTTCCCAGCACGATTCCCACAGCCACTATCCAAGTCCTCGTGTCAAAGTCTTTGGCATCTACCATTATTAGTCGAATTAAATCTGGAAAGAAATTTTAATGATATTAATTTTACAATAAGAAGTGTTAAAGTTTAACGAGTAAACTTAACTTTTATACAAAAGCTTAACAGGTTTTTAAAATACCCCTCACATTTAACATTTAATACTTTTATGCTTTATGGTGATAAATAAGGATATAAAGGAGTTCTTTATCCATTTTTGATGCATAAAATGATATTATGGCACTAAAGTTTGTTCTGTAAAGGAGGTTTTTATTGCACTAGTGCTTTATAGAATTCATTATAGCACTAGTGCCTTTTCTTTAATATTTAATTTCGATCTCCGTGAATGAAATCCATTAAATTTACATGAATTTTAGTTTCGCTGTACAATGTTTAATTGGATAAATAACGTATGGTTTTAATTAAAAGTCATAAACTACAAATAAATTCGTTACAAAGCTAAAATTCCGATGCCATTTTCAGGTAAAAACTGTACAATTTTTAATGAAGATTGTTGTAACGGTTAAATAATACCAAAAATCTTTCAAAGAGAGACCGTTGTTACGATTTTTTTTAAAAATTAATTTTATGTGAATTTTTAAGGAAAGTGCAAAAAAATGTTGTCCTGCTCGGGTGTAAAATCCATTTTTTCTTTCTTCAAAATCACAAAAAAATTATTGTATAAGGTCGAATAGCTAAGCATTAATAAAGACTAAGGGTTTTAAGAAGGAATATAGTATTTGTTGGCTGTTTGATTTTGCTTGTTGGTCGAGTTGTTTTTAAATATTTGACCTTTTGAAAAAAACTGTTATAATTTAAAATATAACTCTTTACAAATTACAGGCGGCTCTCGATAATTCAAACATTTTTTTATTTCGATCCTCTTGTTAATTCAAAGTTATCATGAGTTCCCCACAAAATGTTTATCATTGATTTATTATTTGATATTTTAAACAACTCGACAGTTCGTAATTAAGTATATTAGAATTTTTCGTAGCTTTGAGTTATCAAGAGCCGACTGAACACATTAATGTGTCTGTATATTTTTATATGCTATAAATTATTGGTTAGCCCATTTGACACTTTACACAAGGGACACAAATTTTCAAACAGTGTAACTTTTTTTCTTTTTCCAATATTTTTAATTGAAATAAACAGCAATTTAAACTATTGTATAGAATCGGAAGAGAGAGCGGGCGCTTCCTCTCTTACTCTTCCTCTCTTTCGCTTCACGACGTTGTTGTGGAATATAACTCTCGCTCTCCCCGGAGAGCGGGAGATCTCTGAAATAAAGTTTTATTATGTTAGCATTCAAGAAAACTAGGTCTTTTATTTATTATGTGAGTAGATTGTGATATTATTTATAACAGTAAACAACTTTATATTTCTGTTTATAAGCAATATGCATATCTATAGCGCTCTGTGCTCCAGAAGCTTATGAACTTTATAAGGAATAAAATCACTCCGTTCCTCTGCAAAGAAACTGGGACCTTCAGATAAGTTTTATAATTGTAAACATATTGTAATTTTTATATGTTGAATTGGTCCATTTTGAAATATGTTTATTTGAGTATCCTTGGGGGTTACAACCCTTTATATGAAAATTAAAAATTTCTGTTCCATTATTGATTAGTTTATAAGTTAATTTCATATTGCTTTGTGATGTCAGTAGCGACAGTTGTACAAGGAGCCTCGTGTGTTTAACCTAAAGTAAGAAGTGCCTTGTTTGAGTTTAAATTTCACCTTTGAGATAACTTAAGGGCCAACCACTTTGGAATTTGCCTAAAATATCACTATAATTTAAATTATATTAATAGGCAACATATATAACTATTGAAATTATTTATGAAAAATACATTACAATCAATAATATTGTCTTGGTGAACAATCCAAATTGACCCAATTAAGGTGTACAGTTGCATATGGGACATTCCAATAGAATAAGATTGACAAACAAAATACATAATTATTTTTAGCAATATTCTATTTATAGGGTGTTTTTTTTTTCTTCAAAATAATATCTAGTTTACGAAAGCCGTACTTAAATTATTAAAAAATTGTAAGACGTTCTGAGAGACCAATAAGTTAAATTTGTTTTAAAATAAAGTTGACTTAAGCATTTTAAATATACCTGAGATGTGCCATATTTATCAAATTTGCTTAATTTTGAAAAAGGTTTGAGATTTGGAAACATCACTTTGGGAACATGTTGCTGAATTAAAAACGACTTTTAATTCAGAAACATGTTCCCAAAGTATGTACCTATATAATATGTTACTATATAACCAAAACAACTTATATAGTTTTTCTTATTATCACAGTGTTCTTTTAATAAACGGTCTATTTTTATTATTTAATATAAACTATTTGTGAATGAATAAATTAGTATTATTGCTAATTGTCGTGATTTATTTTGAATAATAAAAACCGATTTATGCGCAGTTAAGTCCCACCTAATAAACACGTTCCTATTAATGTTTTATATTCCAATATCGTAAAATGGTACAAGTATAACATAATAATATAATTATTTATGATTCTGAAGCAAAACATAGTCTTATGCTTGTATCAGTCTATTAACATTATTCTTTGAACAAGAATACAAAATTATTTGAATAATAATTGATTTTATAACTTGTATGAAATTATCAATATTTATTTCAAACTTTGGAAATATCATGCTGCTTAATGTCTTAATGCTACGACTGCTTAAGTAGCAGGATTTCAGTAATTTCACATTTGCCTTCGTAAATCGAGATATGGCCGAGTTTCTGAACAATTGAAGCGCTATCGGATCGGATGAGCCTTTGAATAATTGCGTTAAATCCGATTTGCATAATTCAACGGTTCTCGGGGCACATTCTCAACAATTTACTGCGATTTTGCGTGTCCAGTCAGACATTTCTGTTCTCGCTAGCAGAAATTGATGGTCGCACTTTCTCTCACCTTTCTCCTCCCACACGCCCTTCGTGGTAGCCGTCGCGTTCCGAATAGCTCCCGGTCCCAGGTGATTGTTGGCCCATATTTGAAATTCGTATGATGTGTTTGGGGTCAAGTGATACACTTCCAGCTGTCTCTGTGGAAAAACAATGAAAATCAAGTTCAGAAATGATTTATTTGTTGTTGTTAAATTTTTAAAGGAGTCACTTTAGAGCAAATCAAATTATCATTCTTATTAATTAGATTCTGTGATAATATTTGCGTAAATCTTCTTAGACAACGACCACACAACCGTTACCGGTCTAGGTCTAGCCAATCGGTTTTACGTAATGAAAGTTTTTCAAATGACCTAGCTATTGATTTGTCAATCTTATACAATTGACAATTGATTATCATTTCTACGAATCATTATTTGGTAGGACGTGTTTAGCACCATAAACAAATGATTCTAAATAGAAATTAGTTATTAAGAGGTTTTTGCCACCGAAACAGAACACACATACTATTAAGAAGACCATCCCTTTCACAACTTTTGTCTGTATAAATTCATTGAAGAGCAGCAAATTATAAGTATTATAGACAGATTCTGTTGTGTACTGTCACATTCGTACAATAGTTATGGTTAATTTGTACATATTTTAATTATTTCTAAAAGCTACTCCCGATCTAACAAACAATCTGAATAGAAGTATGGAAATTAATTGTGAATAAATAGTTGGTGAAATTAATATACAAACCCCATATCATCTTCGATTTTGTGCACTTCATCCAGATTTTGAAAATATTGACGATAATAGTTGTTCTACAGTTTAGGTCGGGGATATTCTTTTGCAAATATATTTTTCAAAAATTAATCACAAAGTGTTGTTTTTAAAGACGAGTGAAATTCAAAGAAAACAAATTATGCCTTAATCAGGACTCGAACCTGGGTCCATCAAGATGAATTCTGTGGCTACAAATTAAAAAACTGCGTTATTCCGGCGTAAATGCACTTACAAAACTAAAAACCCGATTCTCTACTATAGAAATATTATAATCGCCTATTGTAATTATTTGACGGACAGGGAATAAATCAAAGATTCAAAGGTAAAACGTCGAAAAATTATCGGATCTTTTTAATATTACATATATTGTAACACGCTGGTTATACCGAAAATTGATCCGCCCCCTTTTTAACATCCAATTTTCCAATTAACTGTTATGATTATGCATGTCTATGGAATCTTTATTTAACTGGTCATTTTATGCACTTTACAAACTTAAAATAGAGCAATTAATAACTGCACAATGACGGTTTGAAATTTGAGACGGTATCAGGAAGTACCGTTATGCCCGCTGACTTTTGAAGATAAGAAAAATTTGGGATCCAATAAGAAGGCGAGAAACGCAATAACCAAACTTCTCCTTCGTTCTTAGTAACCCTGAGACGCCCATCCAGAATACAGAAGCAACTGTCAAAGTTGTTTACAACCAATTAAATTTGCGCAATCAAAACGTTTTCGGTAAAAAAGTGAAAAATGGCTATTTATAATTTGTAATTACGAAATAAATAATTATTATACATTATATTGGTTTGTGTCATTTTCATTTCTAATAATAATAATACGATCGCACAAATGTGCGTCTCAGGGTTACTGAGAACGAAGAGGAAGTTAGGTTATTGCGTTTCTCGCCTTCTTATTGCATTCCAAATTTTTTATCTTCAAAAGTCAGCGGGCATAACGGTACTTGCAGAGCAAAAGGTATATCCTCGGTGTTGGTGTATGGTTTGTTTTGATAGCAAAAATATCGCTAGTACATACGATAAGCACTTAAGCTTCAAACACATCACATCCGTGCTTTACGAGTATGGACTTACCATCCAAATTCTAAAAATTGGCAAATAAGTTTATCTAACATTTAATAATCTAGCCTGAAATACAGTAGGTTGTTTTGGTAAATAAGAAGAATATCCTAAATATTACATATTCTTTAACAAATACAAGTTTTCAGACTAAATTTGAAATAAATCTCACAAATGTACATAAAAAAGAATTTACGTAATCCTAAGTCGATGAATTTGTGTTCTAAATTATTTATAAATATAATTTTATAATATTTGTATATGAGAGTTAGTATTTTTTTTTAATTAAACAGAATTTTTAAAATTAATATACATACAGTGGCTCGCATTCTAAATGGAACGCCATGGTTGCTCAAATTCAAACGCTTGGTACTTAGTAACGGGTAAGCAGATTTTTATCGAATAAAAGCCAATCGGTAGTCTATTTATTCTATTATCATATGTTATTAGCAAAACATTGAATATTTAAACTATATTGCAGTTATTTGCAATTTACCTTAAACAGACGCATTTTAAACGGAACACCCTTATTATTACTGTCATGAAGAAGAATGCGGCCACTGTATATTGAATCAAATCCTCAAGCTGGACCTACTTCCATTATTTCCCAATTTATAAATTATAATTTGAAAAAACTGCAAAAAAATCCATCATTTATGCAGGATGTTATTAAATAATCATAAAACTCGTTTCAAATTTACATTTGCAATAAATTACAACCGCTTATATCTTATATATTTTTCTCAGGTATTTGTAATTCTATCAAGTTTTCTACAAGTAAAAAAAGATGAAGCTATATAATTTATGGGGCAATAAATCTAGAAAAATCCTCAACATAAATAGATACTTTTTAAATTTAATCTAGAGAAATAAATAAATAGAATTTAAGGAAACTCGTTCTGTTATTTGTTGGAAAAATTGTTATTTTGCAAATTTAATACAAAAAGTCCCAGAATTCACGTAATACTTTTCCCCAATAAAAGGATAGATAGCTACAGTTGGTTGAAACTGGAAATACGTGGGAACTGGAGCAATCGAACGAACGTTCTCCCTTCAATATTATTTTGTATGTAATTAATTAAGCATAAAATTGAATGATTATTCAATCGCTTCAGTGCCTCCTCCACTATTACAAGAGTCTCTCACGTAATGTTCGAATTGGGAAAGCATGGAAATATCATTAAAATTTCATGCCATGGATTGAGCTAATTTATCGAAGCAATTCGGCTTTCATTTTCTGGGCGATTCTCTTCAGGAATCCCTATTTAATTCAAATCGTTGTTTAACTTAATAACACGTTCTATATCAATAATTCCATTTTGTTATTTAATTAAAATCATGTGTTTCTAGTAATTATAACCATTAATCGCTAATACGCCCATTTCATGTTAAATATAAATTAAATCTAACATTGAAATACATATAAACAATCTGAGTGAAACTTTAGAGGGGGATTCTTTAATCTTAAAATGGATAATTGGCAATGATAACGTAAGGACAAACAAACGTTTTCGACATGTGAATCGAAATAGTTACAAAAGTAGGTATTTTTCAATAAATAGAAATTCGTTATAAATGATAAATTATGTTTGAAATTTTTATCTAAAATATATTTTGAACAAAATAACAGAGTTTCTTAATTTGTTAATTTTATACTTTTGAAAAGTATGATATTTTATTTATTAATGAAAATTTGTGACCAATGTCAATGATCAATATGAAAATTAATAATTCATTTTCGATACAAAAGTGACACTTTTGTAGATCCAGGTTGTGCCATGCGAACAATATTTTAAAAGTTATTTTTTAAATGTAGGTTTCTTGAAAAGGGTTAAAAAAACTAAAATTTTCTTTTAACTGGAGGAAAGTTGAAATCGAAAATGACGAAAACCCGTTTTTTTTGGATTTTGCAAGGAGAATTGTGAAAAAGTTTCTCCCACGTGCATGGGAACATAAGCGGAACCACCGGGGAGGGGTATTTCTACACCTATGCGCCCTTATAACAGTCTTGTTGATCGCTTATTGTTCCTTGGCTATTAAAATAGCCCGCACGAAATTGTCCACTCTGACCCAATTATGTGGGGTGGACATCATGAAGCCTACAATAGTTTCTGGTTTCTGGTCTGCTATTTCATCTCGGTGATCTTTCCATTTTGGGCACTTGAAAAACGTGTGCTCTGGGGTGTCAATTTCCCCACAGAATGCACATGCGTCACTTTCTTTAATTTTAAATCTCTTAAGATAGCTTCCAAAATTTCCGTGTCCACTAAGAAACTGGGTGAGATAAAAATTTACCTCCCCGTGGTCTCTTTCACACCATGCTTAAGACACGATTTACTTGTTTCTTTATTTAAAGAAGAGTTAACTTTTCACACTATTGTATCAAGAATATATACAATAAGTTTTCTTATTCGCAGAACAGAAGATTTTTTGTTTTTATTCTTATGAAGCATTTATCGAAGCTTGATTTAAAATAGAATTTTTACTATTGACTGCAGAAGAGCTTGTACTAAATAAGTTTAAAAAAAAAACTTTTCCCACCACATTTCATTACGGAACTGGGGGTAGTTTCAACCTCAACTATCGGGTGTTAGACTTTACGTGACTGTTTGTTTTCAGTGTATTATTAGTCAATTAATAGTACCTAGACCAGTTGTAAGGATCCAGTCAATCCGACCATTTTATTTATTTTAGTAATATTACTTTAATAATAAGTTTATTAAAGACCAAAAATGAATATTGGAAATAAATAAATTGAAATAGATTTATATGGAAAAGTCAAATTTGTTTACAGTAACTTATAGCTTTGAGATACACATAAACTTATGTTGATTTAAGAGCATAAAAATTGTGAAGCTTTGAACTCATTTATTATAAATGTGGGATTTGGAGAATGATTATAGTAGAAGAGTCCCTGGCGAAGCGAGTAATTGGAGGTTAGATTGAGTTTGACGATGAAAAGAGCGTGAAGTTGAGTTTTGTGTAATCTCTATAATTTTTTCAAAAATACTGAATTAATCTTTAAAAATGGTGTTCATAATCCCTTGCCATTTTCTACATAAATAAAAATTTAAAATTATAATACTTATGTTGTATTTTTATCTATTAGGACGTTTACGACGAACCAGTAAAATAGCAGTAATTAAATGAAATAACTAAGAAAAGCAATCAGTCATTGATATTTTAATAACGTTGCATTGTGAACTTTTAAGAACATAAAAGGTTGAATACTTTAAATAGGTTAAGAACACCCTGTCGATAATTTCAAGGTAACGTATACTAATTCTTTTGGAATATTAAATAATATTACATTATGCTCTTCGAAACTTTGATTGATTTCTTTGTATAAGATTTTCTGAAGTTGAAAATATTTTTATATTTAAAAATACACAAAATACACTATTATTTTCAGATTAATCGAAAATATCTGCGGATGGGAAAAAATCGACATCCGCAACATCCCTGCTTTACACCCTTGTAGTATAAATAACTCCATGTATATATTTATAATAGATGTGTTATGGTAAGTGGTTTGTTTTGAAATAATTACCTATTATACTTTTTTTCATTGCAATTTCACTTTGCCACTTTGCCTACAAATCTGGCTCTGTTCCATAAAATTAATAATTTCCAAATAAATTAAATTTAATAACATTTAAATATCGGAAAAATATCAAGAAATGAAGGGGAAATACTCTCTTTAACCATTTTAATACACAATAATATTATCTTAGATACCTATTACGCGTACTTAATAACTTTAATTCATTCTTAATCAATTAAAAGTAAATTTCTTGAATCTGACTCACTAGCCACTAACGAAAACAACGTTTGACAAAAAGGGGATGACGTATTACAACAATAACAATCACGACTTATTATGTTCAGAGGCTTTGATAATTATAAGATATACCAAATAAAAATGCACTGTTATTGGTTTTATATTTCATTCTCATTACGATGGAAGAGTGGAGGACGAAATTGCAATGTGAATGTTTTTAAACATTAAAGATCCAATATTTAATACAATTTATTGTAGAATGGAATATTATGATTTAATGCAATAAAAAAAATATAGATTTAGGTATAGGATTTCAAATAAATTTTTTTTAAATTTGTATATTATTCTTCAATTTTCTACCATCGTGATTCCTTGGACATAAAATTCCCTAATATTTTTCAAATTTTACAATGTCTACAATTAATTTAAATTCCGCTTGAAAAAAAATAAACCGTCAACTCAAACGCACAGCCTGCTCCACACATAGTGAAAGAAATTTTGGTTATAACTATTCTTCCCTCAATAGTTTAATTTATTCAAATGAATAATAATGAACGAGTTTTTTTTAATAAAACCCCGGTATTATATCGTGTTTATGGCTTGATATAGAAACCGTTATATTTTATGAAGCAAATTTAAGTTTTTCTATTATCTGATAATCTCGATAATGGAGGAGAAGAACGATTTTCACTTGTGTTTGAAGCACCACTTATCGTCAATATTGAATGATAAAAATAAAATAAAAACAAAACACTGAAAACTTATTAAGAAACTTGTTCAACTTGTCGAGAAGCGTTACATTTTTCACTCACTTTGCCAACTTTTCTTTATGTTTCCCTCGCTTTTGTTTATGTTTCTCATTATTAAAGAATGGATTTCAAAACTCACAATGTTCGGGCTGATATTGATGGGGTCTAATCGTTCCCAGATTTCGCTGTCGTTCTCGTTCGAGGGCATTTTGCGGAACTCTGCGGTGAAGCTGCGAACGTTGAAGGCGCTCAACTCCTTGGGGGGATACTCCCAGATGAGGACCGCGATGATGGTCGTAGCGCGGACCGAGAGACGCGACACTGGAGGCGGTTCCGTCCTCACCCGCAGCTTTATTGTCTTTAAATCGACGAGAGAGAAGGAGTTTCGGGAAAAGTTTTCGTTCTCGTTCGCCAAAAACAAGACCTTTTCCAGCAGAAATCGCGCCCGCTCCTCGTTGCTCCAGCTGTCGTTCGCCGCCTCCACCCCGCCCAAGTCCCCCTTGATAACAGCACACGTGTAGATTCCTGTATCCATTTCCTTAAGCTTAGATAGCATCAGCACTCGGTTTCTCTGGAAATGGGACAAAAAGAGAGAGACAGAAAGGGAGAGATGAAGAGAAATTGAATTTGCGAAATGTAGAATAGAATAATATTGCTCCGGAAAGTTTTGGCCAAACAAAAGTTTAATGAGGTACATTCAACAAGCCCATTACCGATTCCCATCATAAGCATCATCCACATCATCATCGCCATAGACTCTGACAATACACCTCAACAGGTGAAATAATATCCGCTCATATTTGCAGAATCACTAGGCAAATATTGGCTTTGTATCCGAAGCCAACAATGCGGGAGATGATGTTTTCGGAAATAGTTTCGCCTACCAATGAATATTTAACAAGAACATTTATTAAAGTAAGTTGAATGTTTTTCCTTAACTTATTATAATGATAATATAACAATACTTTAATCAAAGAAATAAACAATATAAATTGTTATTTTTTCATCCAATAGATAATAAATTTGTTGTGCAATTCCGTATCGAAAAGTAAACTTTTCTTCACGCAAATTGGTTCTGTAACGGTTAACTTTTCTGCACGGAGTGCAGTAATATATCAAAAAGTGCTGAATTAATTCAAAATTTGCACATAAATTGTCACCGATTTAATGAAATTACATATTGTTGTCATAACCAAATTTATTATTTAATTTTAAATTTTCGTTGTGAGTCGTTGTTGTACAATTTGAAAAAAAAACGTTGCGAAGGTTTTTATTGAGTAATTCTCGATTAACTGATATTTTTTTTTCAGAATTACACAAAATAGCGTTTGATACCCATGTGAACTCGGTTATTACAGTACTCATTTACCTAAAGTCGTGATGTAATAACCTCTATTTCAGTACTTGTATTGAAATATACTGATTCATCAGAACTGGCTAAAATTTCAAAAGTAAGGGTCTAGAATCTACATGTATGTTCTAAACAAATAAAATCAAATATTCCAAAATAAATGAGTTTTCTTTGTTAGGCCCGGAACTTTTTGGCCGATGTGGTATTTGACATAGCTTAATATTTATTTTTTGTTCAAAAGTGACGTTTTATATGTTAATAGTTATTTATACTTCTAGTTCAATAAGATTATGCATTATTTAACACGGGTCCTTTAAAGTCACGAGCGTAGCCAGTGGTTTAAAGTAGGCTCGTGTGTTTAATAATGTTTATCTACCGTGGTTTATACAAAATTTAATGTATTTTTAAGTAAATTTACTAAAAATTAATAAAAAGTCATCGTTTTATGAAAATTCAAATTTAAAATTTATTTAAGCCGAGACACACTTCAGAAGTGAAGTATTATATATTGTATCCCTCTAACTATTTGATGAAACAAATGGTACAGATGATATTTAATATGTGCAAGTAAAAGACGATAAGATATAGTTTTTTTTCTATCATACGGTAGAATAAGGGAATGAAACAGTAACCAAAGTGAGATGGAATTTAAATCTTAATTATTGAATTCGAATTTAATAAAACCCATGATTTGAGTAAATTTATTTGAAAATGTTGTACACAACTCGGTCTATAAGAATTATTAAACACACGGTTCTGCGATAAAACCCTCGCTACATCCGTAGCTTTAAAAGAACCTAGTATTAAATAATGTCTTTTATTATCGATCTAATAGTTGTTTAAATAACTATTGAGATCATTTTTAAAATCATCAATAATTCTTTTATAATCTTTTTTTTGATTAGGAAACCATGGGAAAATCGCCTTAAACTCGATTTTACCAACACGTTTTCTCATTTAAAAACTGTTGATTTAATACAAGTAACTGTCAAAAAGGTCAAACTTTAATAATAAAGAAAATACACTAGCACTTTAAAACTTTCCTTGGGGCATATATTAAAAAGGTCTTTTTGAGAAAAATGTTGAGTTTATTTTATTATTCAATACAATTCATTTTCCCAATTTTGGTATAAAAACTACTTGTTTTCATTAATTTATGCTTCAATAAAAAGTGAAACTTTTCTAAATGAAACATAATAATCATCACGACTTGAAAAACTGAATGGATACAGGCATGAAAAAGTACTATAGGAATGAAAAGATTCAACTTCATTCACATCATTCGAATTCTTCTTCTTCTTATTCTAGTCTGAAGAATGAAACATCAAAATGTTTCATTAAATGTTATGTTTCTATTTTTTAAAACTACAAAAAGCCCCCAGAGTATCAAAGTTATGTTTCAATGATTCCCATATAAATATTTAATTAGTTTTTAGCTATTTTACAAATGAAAATTGGGAAAAATAGCATTCGTTTCTAGACGTTTAAATCAGTTTTCTCGAAGAAAGCTAATCGCGTCGTCGACTTCTTCTCCTAGCGGAAACAGCCTTTCTTCTTGAAAACCGAAACTTAAAGCGTCTAGAAACGAAAATAACTATTAGGTTAATTTGAATAGATTTCAAATTATATTTAAAAAAAAAGTTGTCTACGAATAATATAGTTTTTTTGTGTTCTTGAATATTATCAACAAAAAGTAGAACAGTTATTTGTTTTTCCTTGAACTCAAATACTGTATGTCTTCCAAAAATAGATTGAATATTCCAAGTCATTCATTACCATAAACTAAAATACTTATTTATTTACGGAATTCAATGAAGACAAATGTATTTTTTATTTGTTTCTCCGGAAATGAGCTTTACAGCTTATACATTTCCATGCCTAAAAACACTTGGAAATCTGCAAATCATCGAAAATCCATTATCAAGAATTAAAAATGATTGGTTTTTTATCTTTTACGAAGTTAATAATATTTTCTACTCTCTCTTTATACTAAATGGAGTATATTTTTTAATTTGTCCCTCTGTGAGTTACAAAATGAAGTATTCCACTCTTTTAAAGTGTTTCAATCTGAACCAATAATAAATTTTAAATTATGGTAATAAAATACCATAAATAATAATTTTATTGCAACAGTAAAGTTTCATTGCATAAAACAACTCTCTCAACTTTTTCTGGTTATTGAAAAGTTTCAATGTTTAATGAAAAGGCATTGAACTGTAATTGAGACAAGATTTGTGAGTTGCTATTGAGAATTTATAGTTTACAATTTACGTATAAAGTTAAAGAACTTTTTATATTCTTAACAAAATTAGTTGTTATGAAAGTCAAGTTAATTTTATTTTTAAAACAATTGATTCTATCTAGTCTGATTTTAATTTCGAAATATGTCGAAATCAATCAGAAATCGAATTCTTAATATATATATATAATGAGTAGTCTATTGTAATTGTGTGCTTGACAGACGGTTGAAAATTTGATTACTGCCAGAAAGAGAACAATAATAATGGACTGTGATTATTAAATAGTGATCCTTGTTTTCTCATAATATAATACAATTCAATATTGCGTATTGCTAATCACAAAGCCCTGGGTAATTCTGCAAAACGATTGATAAAAATTTATTAAAAAATAACGAAAATTATTTTTATTAATAAAAAATAATCCAAAAATACTACGTACAACCAAATTTGCGAAGGTTACTTAGGTATTATTTGATGCAGCGAGAGGGTGTCAATTATTGCAAGGATAAATTTCTTATTTCAAGAATATTTATCTATAAGGAAAGTTTGTACACATAGTTTGTAGCACATAACTACGTCATATCATTCAGTGATCCTATTTGGATATCTATTTATTAAAATTAATATTCAATTGTTGGAAAAAATGGGCAGAAAAAAAATTAAACAGCTTTAAACAGAAATAGGCGATAAGCTGTTTTGTAAAATGGATGGACAAAATTACATACCGGTAAAATCAATGTAATTATTAGCAAAATTTAGCAAATAAAAGTTCAAGAAACGTGATCCCATTGCTAACAATTTACCAACGTTCTCAGGATCTAGATCTTTAAAAAATTCGTAAGAGTTTATTTGTGAATAATTATCTTTACCACAAAGAGAAGTATTAGAAAAAATTTGACTTCGAAACTTTCTTACCTCCAGAACTGACAACGGTTTTAGTGTTTATAATTTCTAGACATTTTAGCATGTTGGCTGTCTAGGGAAAAAATGTCCAACTTAATTATATAAATACCACTAAAAGACAAAACGACAGATATGCCATTTTTTCGTACGTCATTTTGTTCATATTTTTTTTTTTT
>JXOV01003043.1:0-20915 GCA_001014945.1 Clogmia albipunctata
CCCTAGAGGAATGATAAAAGGAAAAAAAAAAAAAAACTTATATTACTTAATAAATAGGTTAGGAATGGCTGAAGTAAAGGTATTTGTTTCACTTATTGCTATTTAAGGCGACATTGGTGTAAAAATGCGAATAATTAGCTTTTTTCCATTTCCACCATTAAATAATTTGTAAATTAAAAATGATGTTGTTTCTCGATCTAAGCTTCCTTTTCTTCAAAATAATATACAGTACGATTTAGCTCTATAAACAAACCCACGATTTCTTAGGAGCTTCAAATTTACACACAATATTATTCTTAACAAATCACATTTGAATGTCAAAACTAATTGCACATACTTCGATATGTTTCGCGAAATTGCGAGAAAAAAAACTTATAAACGCACTTGTTTTATAGGTCAGCGCCTTGGTATAATAAGAAAAAGGTAGAACATTCCCGAAACACGGTCAGATGGAAGTAGCCTAGTCCGCGACAATTCAATTTGCAAGCAAAGTGCGCCGTTTGTTGTATATAAGTTTTCTTTTTTAAAAACCGTATTTTAAGTTCATGAGAATGGTTATTTGCCAAATTTTTAAGTTGCCTCAGTGAGGCATCAGAAGAACCTGAGATGAATTATGTGATTTAGACACGGACGGATTACACAATTTAGCGGGATATATAATACATAATTTGCAATATAAATTCCCAGATGTAAAAGAAAAATATTGCAATAATGATAACGACAATTCTTGGACACAATTATTGTCTGAAGGGGGACTCCAAATACCCAGCCAAAGCTTTGTAGCGAAATTGGAATGCCTTAATGCTATTTTTAATTCATATAATGGCAAATCTCTTAAAACAGGACCAAAGTTTATATCAAACCAAATGGCAAATGAATTTAGAAGACTGTGTTGAAATGTTATTCTCTAAATGTAAAATGTACTTTAAAATTAGAAAACAAAATACGAAGTTGTTCAATAACAATTCTAAAGAAAAATAAAAACTTTAAGAACTAAAAATGTGTACAATATTTATTTCAAAATTTCAAGTTGTCGCGGACTAGGCCGTCTTACATATGACCATCTNGTTGAAATGTTATTCTCTAAATGTAAAATGTACTTTAAAATTAGAAAACAAAATACGAAGTTGTTCAATAACAATTCTAAAGAAAAATAAAAACTTTAAGAACTAAAAATGTGTACAATATTTATTTCAAAATTTCAAGTTGTCGCGGACTAGGCCGTCTTACATTTGACCATCTTCGGAATGTTCTACCGGTAAAAGGTCAATTTACCATGGGTCAGCGCTATAAACGCAAACCCCTTATCTCCAATATGGGGTATTTCTTAAATAATCTAATGATGGGGATAGTTAGACATTCCGATAAAATGGGTTCCTATGTCCTAGTAGGCCACTTAGTAGCTTTCTTTGAAAGTATTAAAGCCCTGATTTCGTAAAAAGAGAAAATGGTATACAAAATTTTCTAATTCCGATAAAGTAATGATGACTATCGAAAACTGTTCTCTTTGCGCATCACTGGATAGTAATATTAAAACAATAGAGCAGTTAATAAAGTCACAATCCCAGGTAATATTTTCTAATGGAGCGAGTTTTAGGTTATTACACGCCGTAACTAACAAACCGACGTATTTAACCCGAAGGATACTATTTATGAGATCAATAAATTCCCTACACATCGTTCATATATCGTTTTGACATGGAAAGACTCGTTCTTAATCCTAAGCACACTAAAGAAAATGATTACTTTGNTAACCTTATACTTGTTTCATATGATAATTTTGCTGAAATTTTGGATTGGACTCATAATGCTTAGAATTCAGAACCAGTAGCATTTAAAACATTTATACAATTCTGATGAAAAATGTGTACATTTTGGTAGCCAATGATTCCTCTAGAAATTGTTTTATAATAGGTGATACAGTGCTTGGTGCTCTATTTTCATGATATATTGAAAAATTTAGACCGTGAGTTCTATTCGCTTGACAAGTTCTTTACTTAATTGTATGTATTTAGATCTTAATTTAGTACTGGATTGTCTTTTTATTCTTACCTCATATTTCGCTAAAAATAGCCCATAAATATGCGAATTGTATAAAATTTTGTAAAGGACTAGTTGGAAAAACACATAATTAAACACTCGTATCTATCAGAAACTCTGCTCGAGATAAATTATGATTCATTTTTCGCACACGTTGTTTAAATAACTATTAATAATAAATCGTAAAGTAATAAACATATTGAAATTATTATAGCATATTTAACAATATATTTATTTTTAAAAAATGTTAAAACCTTTAATGGATAAAAACAATTTGCTTCATTTTTTCAAATGTTTTCCATATTAGAAATAAAATGGTTGACATTTTTTTAATGAAATATAGCTAAAAAGTTTGGTTATTGATTTGTTATTAATATTTGGACTGAACTTTTATTATCCGGCAATCGACACAGATTATTTAATTAATATAGAATATATTTAATTTGAAGATTGTTGTTTTTTTAAAAGTCAATTGCGAAATCGTTGGATATTCATTCAAAATATTTATGGGAGAATATTTGAATACTATCATTATTCATTCAATTTGTGATTATTATCTTAATAATGAAATATTGCGTAAATTTCTATAACATGCTACAAGGTGACTACTAAATACCTGTTTAGATTTTGGGTTTTTGAATTGCACAACATAAAGAGCTAGTTTAAATACCAATAAGACTAATTTGGAAGTCAAATTTAAGTGATATTTCAAATATTACTTTATTTAAAGTTTCTAGGGAGTATTTCTCGTCACTTCAGTATGTTTTGATTTTTTTTAAATTTAAGGTCGTTTTTAAATTTGTCTTTAATTGATTGGTGATAATTGCTATTAACAGAATAGAAGAAAATTCCTACGCAATTAAAATAATTTTTAGTGCCACATTTGTTATCAATTGTGAACTCGGAAACGATGAAACACTCGCCTTTGGCTCGAATGTTTCACACTCGTTTCACTTGTTAAAAAACAGGACTTTATACCCAAGCAGGACATAACGTGTTTTGCACTCCATTATTTTCCAAATTTTTACAATTTCACTTTAAATTTCATTATTTACAAGGAAAATTAAAAAATTGACATGTTTCACAAATGTTTCAAGTGAAATTGTAACTTGTAAATTTACCGTTAACGGGTCAAATTCCCCTTAACTACTTGGTCATAAGGCAAATGCCTGTTTTATTGTGACATGGAACATTTGATTGCTTTAATTTTATGTGAAATAAATTTCCATTTAAAACATATAAGGATATTACTATAATTTACCTACATTACAGTTAAGCAGATTTATCTTTGATATCCACAATGTGTTAAAAATCGAAACGGTAAATATTAAAATTTTAAAACAGGAAATGTTAATTAATTTGAAACATAATCACGGTCCTATGGCATAGCCGAGACCAATATTTTGTGTCAATTAAGGGCAACATTAGCGACCAAATTTTGACATTGAGACAAATTTGTTTGATAGTTTATGACATTTTTTTCACTTTTCGGGCCGGGTGGCGCAGTGGTTAAAGCGTTGTACAGAATTCAACTCGAGAGGGCCACGGTTCGAGCCCTGATCAGACCGTAATTTTTTTTTTTCGAATTTCATTACGCGTTTTCACTAAAAACATTCTGTGATTAATATTTGATTAAAATAAATTTAACAAAAATAATACCCCGGCCTCAAAATTCGAGCAACTAATGTCGTCACCATTATTTGCTCGAATTTAGACAAGTTTTCAAAGCTTGAATGGAATGCACAAAATCCAAGAGATAAACCGGATCTTTCCAATATTAGTAATTTGCTGCTGTTCATTGAACGGATACAGATGAAAGTGTGAAAGGGGTGGTCTTCTTCGTAGTACGTGGGTTCTATTTTTGTGGAAAAATCCTGTCAATAAATACGCTCTATATAGAATCATTTGTTCATGGTGCTAATCACATCATAATAAATAATGATGCGTAAAAATATGCTATACAATTGTCAATTGTGAAAGATTGACAAATGAATGGATAGGGCATTTGATAACTCTGATTGCGTAAAACCAATTAGTTAGACCTAGACTGGTTACGGTTGTTGAGTCGTAGAAGAAAGAAGAAGAAATAAAAATTCAAAATTTTCAGTGTGTGTGATAAAGTGAAATATTACGAAAGTCAAATGGATATAGAAAAGCGAATGTTTCGATACGGGAGTGCAAAAAAAAAATTTTTTTAAAGAAGAAAAATTTCACATTTATTGATTTATTTATTATATTAAACAAATAAATACGGATTGCTTGTATTACTTAATTTTTGAGTATATTTATAAATTTCAGGCGAATTTTGAAGAATCGAACTGAGTTTTGTAATTCATAGTTTTTTTACACTCCTTTGTCGTGCAAAGAAACGACTACTCACAAAAAACCTCCAGTTCACACATTTATAATATAAATAACTATTATAGTTATAAATATCAATGCTTTTCTAAAGAACCCTTGACTGATTAAAACTGCAGTTAGTAACTTTAAAATAGATATTTATTTTTTTTTGAAACAACTAACTAATAATGAATCAAGATCAATGCCGTTTTTATTTATACTAATGAACATAAATAGGACTTTCTAGATCTATTTTTAGGTATTTTATTGGTACTTTAATTTGACTAGAGGAATGTCTATAAGAAAGATATATTCTAGAGGCGCCTAAAATGACCATTTTTATCAATTGTGGACCGTTACAAAATAAATAACACATCAAGTGCTATTTATAGTTATGAGCTGCTCTCCCATGCATAAGTAATAATATTGATATATTTGGTTATTGACTGTGGTTCAAGGATTCTGTGTTTCTGTGCGTTAAAGTCGCCCGCGCGTCATGAATGCTAAGAGATATGCCAAAAGACTGGATGATATAAATTGGTTTTGCACGTGCTTCATGCAGGACTTGAATGAATCAGAAGTGTTGCGGACAATAATATTTAGAGAGTCTCCAATTTTCAAGTGACGTTAATTTTCGATAAATAATTCAATTGGGCCAATGTCAGCCAACCAAACCTACTAAATGAATGGACGGACTAGAGTAGAGAGTCTATATACGTAATCATCATCACCAGCAGTGTGGTGTTTGTTGTTTGTGTAATTGGACTATAACAACATATCGGCTCTGGCCAGCAGCAGGCCGTTATATTTTTTGAGAACGCGCGCGCCACCGTGGACACTGGCCATTTTTTCCACTCATTTATGTATTGTACTATCGATCGCGATCGATATACAAATTAATTATAATTCAAATATAGCGGCGAATTTAACAGTAATTTGGCAGCGTTTGATCGTAGATTGTGGTCCTTGGAATTGTGTATGGCAAAACATAAAAATCAATTCATCAATTGGGAACCAGTTGAACTTTGCAGAATGAAACCCCCCAGCGAATTGTGGTGGTCCACTGACCACATGACATTGAATGTGTGAAAGAAGATCAAGTTGAAAATTGCAATTGACACACTTAGCTTGATTAGTTCTAAAAATAATTTAATCGATAGGACACTGATAAACTATATCAATTCACAACAGTTCAATGTCGACTAATCAAATCAAAGGTGTTTTTAATCAAGTTTTGTAAACAAATTTGTTTTGTATTTTAATATTGATTGTTTATTTTGATTTTCATAGAAAGGAAATCTAAAATATTGAATGACAATTCAATTCCTAATGAAGGACTCTCAGTGCAGGGAGAAAACACCCTCACAACTTGTTTTCGTGTTTTCTATAGTCCGTGAATAGCTATTTTGTACTAACTGCTCATAGTACTAAAATTGAGCCTATCCTTTAAAAGTGTCCAGACCTATATTGCCCTAGTGTGCAGTGTTGATTTTTTTTCCTTCCTTTTCATCCCAACAGGGGGACATAAGGCACTTTTAAAGTAAGCTTTGTCTGTGTTTCAGTATTTATTGTTTGATTGAAATGAGTGATTAGCCAATTGTCCAATATTGTTTCACATCGAAAACTGGTTTTTGTGTACTATTTTTCTATGAGATGGTGTGTACCATTCTCTTCCACAATTAAACAGTTCATTGGGATTGAAACACGGCGAGGAAAGTTTGAGATAGAAAAATTAGGAATTTGGATAGGAAATTTTTCAAATACAGAATTGTAAACGAGAGTAGAAAGAAAGGAAAAGAAGGTTGTTAGGAAAAGCGTTACCTGGTGACATTGATCGGGATTCGAACCCGGCACTTCCTGGGAATAGATCAAGCGCACTACCAACTCGACCACAGAGACTTAGTGCTGAATGGCGGGTCTAATTATCATTTTTATCCTTTCCCATTCTAATCAATCGCAAATCATTATATTGAAATACTTTATCGATAGCAATAAGTTAGTTAAGGCCTGAAACTGTTATAGACAGGGAAAGCTAGGGCGATATACGAGGATATAAGTTTGGCTGTCCACCATACGCCTAATGATAGGTTATCGTACATCCCCGAGGGGTTTCTGCGCCCAACATACAAATTTACCAATAGAAAACAACTCACTTGAAATTAGTTGAAATGTTCTCACTGAAGAATATGTTCTATGAAGAGTATGTACTCCACTCTAGCACTAAAACAAAAAATTGTCCTTTGGTATATCAAACAGTAAAAAGTCAGAAGTAACGAACAGTAAGTCATTTACAGTTTTCGATTTAACCAAGGCTAAACATATGGTACATAGTGTATTTTAATAGTTATATTATAAAATTATTAAAAATATAAAAATAACATTTCAATATAAAATATTTTTTATTTAATTTATAATCTAATGTGAATATAATTATGCAAAATAGAAAATTTATATAAAATTGAATGAAACTGGTTTTGATTAAGGATGTCAAAATATGTTATTTTAGGATAACTGTTGTAACCAAATAAATCAATTCGTAGCAAAAGAATTGTTTATAAATAAATTAACTAATATTATTACAAATCATAATGAAGAGTGCAATATTTTTATATTTCAAATTATAATTCAAAATAAGAGAATTTCGACTCTCACTGTGACATTTTCATATCAGTATATTGCTCTCTCTTACATTGATGCTTAAATAACTGACGGTTATTATGCTAATTCGTTATTTCAATATCTGATAGTTATCATAATCTTCAGTTATTTCAATAACTGCTAGTTATTACGGTTATTGCAGTTATTATATTAACTGGATTTTTAAATAACTGTCGATTATTATACTTTCTGGTTACTTAAATAACTGAATGCTATTATATTATTTGGTTATTCCATTATTGTTTTTACTTGTTTGTTTACTTTTACAGTGAATATTTTTCTTTAATAATTTGAATTTGTATTTTTTAAGATCATTCAATAACACTAATAATTTTTCATGAATAACATGTTAATTAGTTATTTTCAAATAACAGTTATTAATAACATGTTTTCGTTATTTTAAACATCCCTAGTATTGAGATATAATTTTTAAATCTCTAATTAAGGCTTTTGAATATTTTTTAGCAAAACATAATGTTGTTATTCATATATAAATATAAACTTAATATAATTAAATATCTCTGTCTCATATAAACAAAAAAAAATATTTCTTAGCAAAAAACACTTACATAATTAATTTATAGAAACGCAATAAGTTACCAACTACTAAATTTCGTACCAAAATAATACTCTAATGAGGTGATTTCGCTCTTTGACCTTAAGTTCTATTAAAATAATAAATACGTGTAATAAATTCTAACATCTATCCTCTCCTGAAAAGTGCCTAGAATTAGACCTATACTGCCCTAATAAGCGGTGCCGAATGGTGGGTCTAATAAATTCTTTTATCCTATCCCACTAAAATTATCTTTAGGCGCTTTCTAAAGATAATTTTTAGTCACCACCATACATCCGGTGATAAGTTATCGTACATCGTTACAATGATGTTAATCATATATCGATATATGACATATAATCTCCGGGTGCGTTCTGCGCCCCAAACACCATTACCAATAAGATACCAAATAATTTAATTCTTTATTTAAAAAAAAAACTATTTACATTGCTTGGGTTATTCCTACAAAAGAGAACAACCAACCCAAAAAGAAATGTTATATCATTTCTATTTCCTTATAAAATACGTGAGGTATCCAATTGTATTTTTTTTTTGTAAAATCTATATAATCAAAATGTTATTGTACTCGATGATGCAAATTTCTATCAGCAGGCATGGCAAAAAAAATAACAAAATTGTTTATTGTTTTTTCGGTACTAGGGTTGACAAATTGTTTTCCAAAAATCCATCAAGTTCAGTTTATTTGGAAAACTTCAAGGAGCCGTTTTCGTAAACCTAATAGTAATGGAGCTCGATGGCGAAAATTTTCCACAGTGCCAGAGTCTCGACTGTAGACACGTCTGGACGAAAGTAG
Source organism: Clogmia albipunctata (assembly GCA_001014945.1). Taxonomy (NCBI): domain Eukaryota; kingdom Metazoa; phylum Arthropoda; class Insecta; order Diptera; family Psychodidae; genus Clogmia; species Clogmia albipunctata. The sequence goes on from JXOV01003043.1 coordinate 8,409, forward strand.
TTCAATGCCAGATAGTGGCAGCAATCCGATAATAATTGATAAGCGGTCAGAACTTCTCGAACTATTACTATTTTAGTATTATTGGCCATCTGTTAATAGGCAATTTGCGAATGAAATTGATCAAGTGACAAGTTCGCGTTGCGCGAATCGGACCTTGAGAATGGCAAATAAATGGGGAAATAAAATGCGTTGCTGGTCGGTAACAACAGAAAGAACAGTACGGTTTTTAGTTGGAGAGAAGAACAAGGAATCGACTCTTCAAAATTCTTTGGATAAATTGGAATGTTCGAGAGGTGTTTTAATGCACCTGAGATTGGAGTCAATGGCACACACAGAGAGAAAAGGAGAATAAATTGACTCGAGACCGAAAAAGCGGTCAGTTCCTTCGGTTCAGGTTCTATTGGTCTGATTTCGTCTGGTGATAACAATAAGAAAAGAAGCACTCGGGTTCAGACAAAAAAAAACCGTCTGGTAGGTTCTCTTTTTTCGTGCAATGACTCGACTAATTTTTTTTTTCGAAAAAAAAGTTTTTTCCTTCTTTATCTCGACCCGATCTGGTTGAATTTACCTGTTGCAGATCACAAACCTTTTTTTGTATTTTGTTGTTATTGCATTAATCTAAACGAATTTATGCGGGGACAGGAAGAACTGGACCAAGAGATTATTACACGGGGCGGGGCGGCTAATAAAAAGGCGAGAGGACTTTGCACGTTTATAAAATTAAAGATGAAAAAGAGTAAATTTTAACAGTCAGCGCACTGTGTCATTCACCTTTTTTGGGGCAGTTGACCATCCACAATTTGAAATACGTTTACAAGAGCGCGTTATAATTAATGAGGTTCTTGATCGAGTCATCGCAGGTCAAAAAACCACCCCGGTAGAGAAGAGTAGAGTTTAGACCATGTTACTCTTCCTCACTCCAAAGGAATGTCGTTGTGCTATTTCTTACACTAGTATTGGTTTTTATGTTCAGTTGAAAAAAAATAAAATAAAATTACAAAAAGAGGAATAATGACAAAAAGAGTCAATAAATTAAAATTGGAATGAGCGAGTAAAATTCCATAGACCGGGGTTGAAGATCCCGTTCAATGACCTTAAACACGTTAACTGCCTCTTCATTCGATCCTTCCATTTCCCTCTGACATTAAAACACCTCCGCACAATACGAGACGCTACAGTAACCGAAATTGGAGTAAGTCAACATCACTTTTATTTAAGATGGGGATGAAAATATTACAAAACACTAGTAAATTTCTTTAAATAATTTTTATTAAATCATTAAATATAATGAAACGCTATGAAAGTTTAGAAATTTATATTTTTAAATTTTTAAAAACTATAAAAAATCATAAATTGTGTTGCAATAAATTTTTAATAAAACTTGATCAAATAAAGAGTCGTTACTAAATATTTATATATATTTTAAATTAAATAATAATGTATTATATAATAAAAGTATTTATTAAATTGATATGATCTTATAGCTTCAACCAACTTCATTTAAAAAATAAATATCGTTTAATCCTAAAAACTGGACGTGAAATGAGTTAAATACGAATAATTAATTTAATTTTCTAGTATATTTAGACATTTGTTCCGAATTTTAAAGAATCTTCACTCAGTCCATCTTATTTGAAGCAGAAGTCGGTAATTTTTATTTGTCTAATTTATTTATGAAATGTTTTGACACAAAACGGATGCGTCAACGCCCGGGTAACTGCCCGGGCTCCATAGATTGTGTTTGTGTGGAGCTCAGGTAGATTGCATGAAATTGACTCAGGCACTCATTAATAAAATAAGCTTAGTAAACCGCCTAGAGTCAATTTCATACGAATTGCCCGGGCCCCGTATAGGTGTAGTGCATGGAGTCCGTGCACCCGTCTCGGTTACGCAGTTTTAAAATTTTTACTAAACAAATATTATCATTGCTCATTCTATTCCGTTTTGAATAATCAAACTGTCAAATCCATACGAAAAATTATTAAGGTGGTTTTAAATTTCCATTTCTAGACAAATTTTGAAGAAAAGTCACAATAAAATAAAAATTTCCGTTACATATCAAACAAATCCCAATTGAGGATTTGCAAAATATTTAGTGATTTAATTGGTTTTTTATTAATCGTAATTGGATTTTACTCTTTCGTCGTGCAAATAAACGATTACTCATAAAAAACCTTCAGTTCACACATTCCTTACATGAATAACTATTTTATAATTTCAATTAGTAACATGTATTAAACAACGTTTAATGGGTTACTTAAAAAAGTCTGCTGTACAATTTTTGTAATTTTAAAGGGGTGACTACCAATACTGGCATTGTAAAAAGGACTTACTTAAATTACTTCTACTGTATAAATTTCTGGTAATGGATTAATGATGTCAATGTTGCGTAGACAGGCGGCGATGTCTACTTCTTTTCCCTTTCGATAGATGATAATGATTTGGGTGCAAAGTCAGAAAGACTGTTGTCGAAAGGTAATAATGTTTAGATTAGGGTCAGCAGGTAAATTAGGAGCTTATTATAAACCAACAAATTATATAAAAAATGAAAAAATTCTCAGAACTAGGCCTAATTGTCTTCGGAAAGGTTGACGATCGCTTAAAATATGTGCCCTTTTCATTGGCATAGTTGTCGTAGTCTATTCTCGTGGGATCGATTTTCAGGGTTATTGACACCTTAACGACTGACTTAGGGGAGAGAACATCTCTTCCAGATCCCATAAATTAGTGCTGTGCAGGTGGTGGAACAATAGAAGCGACGACAGAAGGGAAGCATGACGGATCAGGCGTCAGTCGCGTGATTTCAAGGGATCATTGTCTCCTAGATCGATCGTTAACCGAAAAAAAAGAAACGATTTCGTAACTTTCCAGGAATTTACGTTTACCTTTGGAGAACAAAATGGGATAGTTGAATTTCGGAAAGTTTCTAGAATTTAGTTCTTCATTTAATACACTGTTATTTGTGCCGTAAGGAATGCATCCTTTTTTTAAAGTAATGTTTTCATTATATAGAATTTGATTCAATATTTAATCGTGTTAAAATTAATTAGGATAAAACTACAAAAAAATAAGTAAAAACTGGGTCTAAATCTGGTTTAAATAAATTAATCCTTTTGTTTAACATATCTAACAATTAAAGTAAATAGACATTAGTTATTTAAACAACGTGATGGATGAACCATAATTAAACTCGAGTAGAGTTCTAGAAAACAACTGAAATGAGATACGTGTGTTTAATTATATGTTTTTCCAACCAGTTTTCTACAAAATTTTATACGATTCTTATATTTATTTTCTTTTTAATCACGAAATATAGAGAATAAGAAAATGGCCCAGTACTAATTTAAAGTCTAAACACAAGGAATTAAAGTAACTTTCGGTTTAAATTTTTCGATATTTCATGGAAATATGCACTGTATCATTAAAATTCACTTTATAGTACTAGTCATTTATAAAAATTTTACAATCCAGAACTAGCATTTAAGATAAACTTTTCTTTTGGTCATTTGATGAGAAAAAAGTCAAATTGATTTATATTATTATTTTTACTTTATTGCAAATGCAAGAAAAATGTCAAAATATATTGTCCATACGAACAACTAAGATCTAAAATTATAATTTTAAGTAATTGAATATTAGTACAAAGTACCAATTTTGTGTATTTACCCGATTTATGGTTGTGTGCGGGTATTGAATAATGCATAATTGAACAGGATTGAATTATGGAGCACTCTCTCGACAAATCGTCATTAGCAACTTTTTCAATAGCATTGTATACAATAATTTTTAATATATAATTACTGGAAATTATTTGAATTATTAAATTAAAAATACCAAATTAAATTTTGAGAGGATTCCTTATTGTGTTCATAAAAATTATTTAATTGATATTTAGGATCAAATTCAATTTTTTTTAAATAGATATAAGAAATTTAAGTGACCGACTAAAATTTAATGTTGCATTTGGGTTGTATTTGTTTCATAATCATTGTTTGATTGATAATATTAGCCTATTTCCTATTAGTAAATTATTATTCTCAAGGGTTTTCCTTATAGCCCTTTATAGCTGGGGCTAAACGGAAACCAAAAATAAAATTTAAAACATCTTAAAATAGACAAAAACGCAATAAAGCTTTGCTAGATAGATCTATTCAATTATTAAATAATCCACGCGCCAAAGATCGCGCTTAGTTTTTACTCCAAAGACGCATATAAGTTCTGATCATTTCCGTCATCAACTGAAATATTGTCAAAATCTAAGACCAGTTTTTGTCTAGTCCAATTTGTGGTTATTCAAAGGAGATCTCGAAGCATCAACGATAATCCGGTGATTTATTTTAAAAGAGCGCAAATAATTTGCGGTTGATTGACTGTGATTGTAGTGTTTTTAGAACTGTTGTAAATACCTATGAACTGCCATGATCTGTTGTGTGTGATCAAGAGAAATAAAAATAATTAATTAATTTAGCCATATATCCAACACCACACACACACACAACTCTTTTAAATAAAGAGAGAAAAAATTAAAAAGTATTTCAGAATGAAGACTTTAGAATAGGTCTTTAACCGACCTTCTATTCAATTTTTTTTGTATTGTTGGAACATACTTATTTGCATATGTAGATAATTTTATTTTAATTTTTATTCTGTGCTAAACGATTTGTGATCTCTGGCTGATGATGATCATGGGAGCATCGTGATCAGCTCACACTGGAGCCACATACATACAGACACTTTTGACTTGTCGAAATGCGAGAGAGTCAGAATAATATAAGCGATCTTTATGCTGATTTGGTTGAAAATGAAACTTTTCGCAGAATACAATTCTATACTGTAAAGACAGAGAACGTTTTCCCACCAGAAAACCGCATCTCCACAGGTCTATGCACTCTTATGCATACTGAACAAATAAGTGATCGTGCATCGTAAAGTGTGCCAAAAATCCTTGATCCGGTTTTAGAATGCAGTTTTGCGAACAATGAACCGCTGAGCACTTGTATGTGTTGGGAATCGCTAAAGATCACCTTTAATAGGGTTCTAGAACCACAAATCATTGATAATTGTTGTAAAGATCGCTGAAGATCGTTTTGAAAATCGCTAAAGATCACATGTAAAATGGTTTGAAAAGAGATTCTGATAATAAGAATGAACCACTAACCTATAATTGGCACCTATTAACTAACGGGAGAGATAATCGGGAATAAAATAGGGTTGAAATACTGCGTAATTTACATATTTCCGATCATTTACCTCTTCCCGATCTTCGTGGCGATATTGAAATGGAGAGTGTAAAATGTAAATCAATGTAAATTTTAATCATCCATATATGTGTGTTTTTTAATCAGGCTATGGAATCCATTGACGTCTTTAAATAGTGGAGGATTCAAATTAACATTTTTCAAATATTTTTCGTGCGTATAATAAACAAGGCCTTCTTTGGCCTACTCCCGATCAATTTTCAGTTGTGTTAGGCCCACCAAGATTATCGATTTTATGATCGCAGAAACAAATGGAAAAAATGTTGGCGCAGAAAAGAGGCTCGACTAACTAACTAATTCCTCTTCTTTGAATGGCGCAAGAATCGGCCAGAAAACAGGAATTCCATGAGAATTGTTATTATATTCTGTATCGAATGGGGATTTCTGAGAATTAAGAAAGAATAGTAAAACCAGGCAAGTAAATAATGGTATACGAGTATAGAAAAAAATGCCGGAGAATTTCATTCATACTATACGGACAGAGGAGCAGAAGCACGGTTACGAATTCCTCTATTTATCGGCAGTAGAATTCCCGCCAAAATGGGGAAGCCGCACGAAATAATAGAAAATGTTGAAACGATCGCAGCAACGCTCGCTTTTTCAATTATTGTATTATGCGAAGGAAAAAATAGTTTCGGGCCTCTCTTCCATTGTAATTGAACACCCGAATTTCGCAAATTCCTCTGCCAATTGTTTGGGAATCTATTTTTCTACCCCTCTGCTCTGACGTTCTTTGAAAACCAGAACCGGCAGCGAAATCGTAGATAAATTTTAAAAGGAAGCGCGATATTCAAATTCGTAGTTTGTTTACGAGTTTCTTTGAGATCTGTGTCAGTGACCCAATGTTTCTAATGAATTCCGAAATTTACTATTCATCGCGCCGATCTTCTGCCCCTAGAATCAAAACAAATAACGATTTTGGCGATTTTTTTCTTCTACTCTGTACCAAGAAAAAACTGGAGGAGAAAAAATAGAGAAGTGGAATTATATTATTGTTAATAGTTCCAGTATGGTAAATAATGTGTGTGCGTGTGTCCGTTTCATGATTGTGCGGAAAGAGCATAACAACGATTCACTATCATTCGGGTCGTTGAACAGCGGCATCGATCAGGAATTTTAGATTTTCCGCAGAGTGTGATCGAGGAAGAGTTTGATCGACAGTTCTTCAAGGTCGTGGGAAATTTTTTGCTCACAAGAATTCAGTGTGGGTGATCGCGCAGAGTTTGTCACTCCAGGAAGAAGAGCCGTAAAGATCAAACAATAATTCATTTCCTAAAGTTATACTTTTCTGTCTTTTCTGTCAATGACATAAAGAGATCATTGGACTTTATTACCTCACTAATAATAGAATATTAATTTATTTATGGGCAGTTAATACAATTATTTCACTAACTAGTTTTAAAATATTTAAAATTCCAGTTTTTACTGAAAAAATCTAGACTTTTCTAGGCGAATAAATACGAAATTAACTAAGTTATCTTAAGATGGAATTTTTCAGAAAAATTTCCCAAATTTTATTGTTTTATTCTGACATTTTGTTTAATACATATTTGATTTCTTATAATAGCACAAATTATTTTTCATAAAGATTTCGTAAAATCTGAAAAAATGACTATCGTTTCTGATAAAAAATTAGTTAATACTTAATAATTACAAATTTTTTATTTATAGCATATCATTTCCATTCTATGAAGAATAAAAGAATTTGAAGGAAATAATATAGTAAAATGATTTAAATCATAAATGAAATTTTAAGGAATGCTATGGTAAATTTATGAGAGACGTCTAGGGGGAGAGACGCCATACACTCTTTAATTTAGAGTGGAAAAAAGATAAATTTGTATTTTTTTTTGAAAGCTCTTAAAGGGATGTCAATATTTGTTCGACTGAATTAAATCTTTAATGTGATATTTATAAATTAATATTTTTTGTTGAATTTTTATGTTTAGAATTTCATGCTTGTATCGTTTTGCTTATCATAATTTATATAAACATAATGTATAGTAATTTTTGGTTAAATGTGGTTACTCTGTTGTTATAAATGAGTTGGGTACTATTTTACCATGTTTGCAATTTTGTGCTAATAATTTGAGCGCTATGGCATCTCTCCCATCAACATAATGATAGATTATCTGCAAACAAGATAATCTAGCATTATATTTTTATTTAGGATTTACATTGGTAACAATGGATCAAGTGATCCGAAAAAACCAAAATTTTAGGAATCACAAAAATAAAGAATTGCAAAAATAAAAATATAGGCTGATTTGATTAAATGTTGTTCTGGTTAAAAAAGCATCGTGAGTATTGCAAATAGCTATTTAGTGTAGGAAAAATGAACCATAATTAAACTCGAGTGTTTAATTATGTGTTTTTCCAACCAGTTTTTTTATAAAATTTTATACAATTTGCATATTTATTAACTATTTTTTTGCGAAATATGAAGTAAAGAAAAAGAAGACAACCCAGTACAATTATAGCAAGTCAAGCGAATAGAACTTTTCGTCTCAATTTTTCAAAATATCACGATAACCTTGCACCATCCACTGTATCACTGATATGCCCTTGATAGTACTTATCTTTTGAGCCACATTTAAAAGCCACAATCAACAGTTAAGAAGAACTTTACTTTTTGTCATTTAATGTGAAAGAATTTAAATTGATTAATATATCATGACATGAAAAACGTAAAAATATATTTTCATTCTACGCCTACTTAGAATAAAAATTATAATTTTTAGTAGTTGAATNAGACGAATTATTGTACAAAGTACTAATTTCGTGTATTTACACAATTTTTAATTGTGTGCGTGTATTGAATTATACTTTATTCAACACTGTACGATTATAAAACATTTTCTAAAGGAAGCATTGGCTACTAAAATGTAAACATTTTTCAACAGAACTGTATAAAATATTAAATTCCCAACTTTAAGTCTTTATTGGTTATTTCATTTTAATTACAGCCCCAATAAAATGTTTTAATATTATAATAAGGGTTATTAATTGGGCTTCAAAGTTAAGACCATTCCAATTTACTACACCTTTCATTTTACTATTTACAGTCCTTCTTCGAGAGTATGGCGTCTTTCCCAAGTTACTCTACTTATTTCAGATCAAGTTTCACTTTTAAATTTTTGCTTTCGAATGGATCAAATAGAGACTATCCTAATAAAACGAATAGATTTATTATAATATGTAGAAAAACAAAACGATTAGGAGATGGCTTCGATGATATATATTTTTAGTGATTCTATGGCCTTGAATGATATTAAATAGAATGAATGAGTGAGATTAATTATGATGTTTGACCGGGAAAAGATGAAGCAACAAAAAAAAGAAGGAGATGGTGGTGGGGCGAAGAAAACTGATAGCTCAGGTGTCTTACGATTTTGTACCTCTATAAAGATAGAATTTATTAGTTTGTTTTGCATATTCATTAAAAACCGCTCACAGAAATTTACTATGAGAATTTTTTCGCCCGGTGTGGCTGAATTATTAAATTCGCATTTGTGAAACTTTGTTATAAGATGAAAAATGTTACCGGCTTTTCGGCGCCTTCAATAAATAGAATTTGCCAATGCGTCATATCTCTTTCTGCGAAAACATTTTTTGGCAAAAGGAGATCGACTAGAATGGTTTCTTTTCTCACTCAGCTCTTTCGGCTCTCAAGTGTTTTTTGGCGTGTTTGCTATTTCCAGTCTTTTGTTGTTGTTGACAAGGGGATGAACGTTATGCTATTGGAATGGTGTGTTTGTTGCGCGATGCCAGAGTTCAAATCCGTTCAAGGTAACCCACTTACAACAACGATTTCGGGTTAGAAGTTGTACCTAATAAAAATAGAAGGATTGAGCTAATTTTTAAGAGGTTCTGATTCTTCTTTCTAAATACTACGAGAACGGGTAAAATTTCTGGAAAGCACATGGTTTATTTTACTGATAGCAACCAATAATCATTTTCAATAAAATGGATCTCATTTTTAACGACGTACGTTCGTTCATTTGTTACGATGAGGAATGAAATTAATTAATACGAAAAATTCCATTGCAGTTCCTCAATCAATGATTTGCATAATATTCATTTGTAAAGTGATATGGTTTCAGAATAATTGCTTTTATGGACCATTGAACAAGATCGTCCAATTGCATGAGATAACCTAATACATAATCATTATTTATTTATATTAATACTTAAAGGGAGTAAACACCATTACGACATGTTCTCATGATTGATGCAAACCGTGAATAACTGGTCATATTAATATCATTAGACCTACCTTGTAAAGTGGCCAGATCTTTACTGCCCTAGTGGGCGGTGTCGAATTGCGGATTCAATAATAGTTATTTAAACAACGTGCAGGACAAATAAACTATAATTAAACTCAAGTAGAGTTGTAAAAAACGAATGAAATGAGTTTTCTAATAGATACCAGTGTTTAATTATGTGTTTTTCCAACCAGTTTTTTACAAAATTTTATACAATTCGCATATTTATAAAATTTTTTCCGCGAAATATGAAGTAAAGAATAAGAAGACCACTCAGTACTAAATTAAGGTCTAAACACATACAATTAAGGGAAGTACTTGTCAAGTGATTAGAAATTTAGGTTAAGATTTTTCAATATATCACGGATATAGAGCACCAAGCATTGTATCACTGATATTCCTGTAACAGCACTTATCATTTAAACTACATTTAGAAGCCAGAACCAACATTTAAGACAAATTTTTCTTTTTGTCATTTAATGTGAAAAATTAAAATGATTAATAAATCATGGCCTACTTTATTATAGAGACATGAAAAACGTCAAAGTATATTTTTATTTTACGCTAAAATAAAAATTATAATTTTTTGTAGACGAATTTTGGAACCAAGTACTAAATTTCGTGTATTTACACGATTTGTAATTGTTGCGGGTATTGAATTATACTTTATTCAACACTGTACGATTATAACGCAATTTCTAGAAGAAGCATTGTCTACCAAAATGTAAATATTTTTGAATTGAATTGTATACACTCTTTTATCCTATCCCATCATAATCCTTCTCATGAACGTTTATATTTCAAGACTTCATCATTAACAATAAGATAGTAAGAGTCAGAATTAGTGTTAGGCAGGAGTAGCTAGGGCGAATTACGTGTAGGAGCGTTGTGTAATGAAAGTAATTATACATCAATATAATAAAGAATTTGGGATTGTTAAACATTTTAGTTAATATCTTTATGAAATAAATTTGGAATAAAAGAATATTAGGAAAGGAAGTTGTTTTCTTTTTACTACGGTTTTTACAAAAGAAGATTTGTTCGATTCAAATGAAATATTATTCAAAATATGTTTGGCATTGCATTTAGCTTAGTAACTGATAATATAATTAATATTTGAGTGCGGGTGATATGAGGGGAGTTTAGTCTTGATATTGGGAGCTAATGAACTTTGAGTCTGGAATTGATAATGATTTTCAAAATAAATACCGGCTAAAATATTGCTCATTTTTTGTCCGGCTAGCTCCAGAATGATGTGTAGTAAAGGAGTGAGCGAAAATTGTTTACTATAACTCTCGACTTAGCTCTTTCATTGATTCTTCTTATCAAAGTGGGAAAGTGACTTGTTATCTAAATGTTTGTCCGGGTGTGTTGTGTAATTTTTTTATTTTGAATTTTGTTGCATTTGATGTAGTCGGGTTTTTACGCTGACCTCGTGACCGTGATTTTGTATCTCTTTACGTAATTCGCATTGACATTGAATTTTTGAACAATTTTTTTTATGAAATATTGCAATTATGTTGCAATAAATGTTAATATTATTTTAAGTAAATTTATTTGTTAGGAATTAAATAAGTGACTTTTGACCTGATCGAAAGAAATAATCAAAATGTTGAGCGAGTAATATTTACTTAATTTAAATATAATTATTTAATCAATATGGCCAATTATTGAGAATACCATTTAAAATTGATTGGGTTTATTAATAATTTTTAATCTTAATAATTCTTCGACTTATTTTTATTGTACGAGTAAGTAATTCATATCTACATACAACTTTGATCAGGTTTAAAACCGCTTATTCTTGATATCTCTGGAACCAGAAGCATAAGGAACTTCAAATAAACACCCAGAATTACGCTCAACAACTCTCAACTTTATGTTATTGCAGATTTTAAATAATTAATTGGTTTCGCAAAATTACGAACAAATTGTAATATCCCGCAATTCCTACAGTTCTATGCTATATCCACAACCCTGTATATCCACTAAGGAATTTCTATTCATGAGTTATATAATCAGAGCTATGAAAAGAACACTGCAAAATTTGTTGGTATCATAAGAGGTCGTCAGTTGTTCACATGGATATATATATTGACATTCTTGATTTCGAAAAATAATTGTAAAAATTGTATAAAAATTATCGAATTCAGATACGAAAGAGCTGAACGATAAAATAATACAAAACTTTATAATCAATTGTAGAAAAAAATGAGTAGAAAAAAATTAAACAGCTTTAAACAGAAAACTGTGTTGGCAAAATGAAAGATCGGTAAATTCGATTTAATTATTGGCATAATTTCGCAAATGAAACGCTCTGTAGGAACGCAAGCTGAAGAAGCTTGAACCAAATTCCTACAATTTACCAACCTTCTCTGGGTCTAGATCTTGAAAAAATATCGTCTGAGTCTATACGTGAATTTCTCTTCATCATAATGAGTATGTAATATAAAATTGGACCAAACAACCCATGACTGAGTTAAAGGCCTCACTCATATATATAAATAGATATGAATGATCACCGGGCCGTTGCACAATCGTGATTCCTTGGAGTGGTGGGTGCCGCCCACCTCATCCTCCTCACGTAGGTGTTTTCACTATATACTTTTGTTTTAAGGGAGGTGGATAAGATATATGTGCAAATGACCCGCCATTCGGCACCGCCCACATGGGCAGTATAGGTCAAACACTGTATAAGGGAAGGGTTTAGTGTTAGTTAAAGATAGACAGTTAGTAAGGTAGAGGATCAATTTATAATGAAGTTAGTGTTAGTTTTATAATTTTTATTTGGAGTTTTTAATGAAATACTTATTTATTATACTTCTAACATTTCAGTATTTCTTTCCCTCATCTCGACTTCAGGAACAATCTAATAAATTTGGATTGCAAGTATGTTTATTGTAGACACTATCCACTTCAGCTTAGTTCTTACGACATTTATACGCAATAAGAAATTAATACCAGAGATTGATTTCTACTTTAAT
>JXOV01003043.1:31151-67362 GCA_001014945.1 Clogmia albipunctata
AGGCAAATGTCTATTTTATTGTTGCATGAAACATTTGTTTGCTTAAATTTCTGTAAAATAATATTACTTCAATTTATTTAAATAACAGTTAAGCAGCTTTACCTCTGATAACTACGTAATGTGCCAAAAATCGAACAAAAATAGCCAAATTATATGCAGATGGCTGTTGGAACGGTAAATATTAAAATTTAAAAACAGGAAACATTAATTAATTTGGAACGTAATCACGGTCCTATGCCATAGCCGTGACCAATATATTGTGTAGTTTAAGCGCAACAATGGCGAACAAATTTTTACTTTGAGACAAATTTGTTGGATAGTTTATGACATCTTTTTTCACTAGTGAAATAAAAATTCAAAATTTGCACTGAGTGCTATAAAGTGAAACATTATGAAACTCAAATGGATAATGAAAAGCTTATGTTTCGATACGGGAGTTCGAAATTATTTTTGTTCTCATATTTCAATATTTTATATATTTTTAAAGAACTATACTTAATGCTAATGGCATGTAGATTTTATAAGGCTTAACAATTTTTATTAAAAAGAACATTAGAACATTCTAGAAACAAAGAAAATGAAGTTCATTGTGATTCACATGTTTCTTTATATGTGAATACAAATACAGTAAAAAGAAGAAATATTTAAATTAAATCAATAAATTGAGATAAACTGCAATATTTATTCACATTAATATTCTTAACTATAAATTTTCAATTAGTTTTTAATATTATTATTGTTGAGTTGTAACTTATTGTGAAACAATATCTAATTTTTGTTGTTTTATATGTAAATCAACAAAAGCTGAATTTATGGAATAGTTCATACAATTAAAATTATGATTTTAAAACTTTGTAAGAAGTTTGGATTTAATTTAATAAAATTGCTTAGTTCATTTTTAAATTTTGAATTAATAAAACATAATTGTAAGTTACACTAAATATTAATACATATATTAAAATTATATACTGAATTGTTGAAAAAAATAATTGTACAAAGGTCTTATATTGAAAAAAGACGCATTTGATTATCATGAGTGACTTAAATTTCCTCGAGTGTAAAAATGTAACAATGTTATCCAAGTGTTTGTGTTAAATAAAAATAAAATGGAGATGTGTGAGACATTTACTTTGTTATTTACTCATCTACCTATTTATAAAGAAAATCAACCAATCGCGCGCGAGTCCGATCCTGTATATAAATTTTATAGTAGCGTTTAATAGTGTTGGTTCATTCACAACTTTTATTTATGTATAATATGTAAAATGGTTAAAATTTAAACCCATTCAATTAGTTTAATTCAGATCGTTGCCAAAATTATACCTTGCGAAAAGATGATGATGATCCGAAGAGAACGAATAAAAAGAAATATAAACAATCATAGTTGGCGCGCAAATTAGAATAAAACAAAACAAATCGAATAAATGATTATCACGATCGGTGATCATTTGACGGATTTTTTATGTGTGTATATATACTGTCTAAATATATAAGAGAAAGTATATAAAAGAAAGTATTGAATACATGTGCTTTGCGGCGTTTTGTAGTTGGTTGGTTGGTCAAAACAAAACACCACTACAGTGATCACCATTGACTGTGAACGCTGTTGAATAGTGTTGGGATCTTATATACTCGTGTGATCGGCAGCTATAAAACGCAATACGATTTTTAAAAATTCAAATAAACAGAAAATTAGCCGCGCGATCAAGTGCTAAAAAATCGCTCCAGCAAAATAACCTTTAAAAAAAAAAAATTTACAAGTTCGCATTAATTGGTGGAAATTGTTTTAAATCGAAAAGTTTTTTCAACAATCAAACGGAAAATTGTAGTTCGATGTGTATAAAGTGATTTAAAGAGGATTTCTCTGAGATAAATAAACAGTTGCCGAATTTTAAAAGACTCTATTAGACCAAAAATAAAATAAGTTTACAAAATGAAATTGGGATCAGTGCTTTTCGCTAAATTAGCGAATGCTGCGTTGGAAGGAGAGGTTCGCAGTTCGCTGCGAATTTTTCTAATTGTGTTGTTCACGGTTTTGTTCATTCAATGGTTTATAAAATACTGGAATGATCTCATGAAGTTGCCGCCAGGCCCTTGGGGGCTACCGATTATTGGATACCTTCCATTTATGGAAAAGGAAAAGCACACTTCGTTCATTAATTTGGCAAAGAAATACGGTTCAGTGTTTTGCACCAGACTGGGTAACCAATTAACTGTAGTGATTAGTGACTATAGAGTGGTTCGAGATAACTTCACCAAGACAGAGTTCTCCAGTCGGCCAGACACCCCGTTCATGCAGACGATCGAAGGCTACGGTAAGTGATCGCGATAGTTGAATTTTGTTTTCCATTTCTCAGTCAAAGAATATCGAGATTCTAAATGTGGAAATTTGTTTCAATTAAAGGCATCATAAATAGTGTGGGAAAACTGTGGAAAGACGAGCGCCGTTTTTTGTTTGATAACTTGCGACACTTGGGCATGACTTACTTTGGTGTTCAAAAACATCAAATGCAGAACAGGATCATGGTAGGTTCCTCAAAGTTTAAATTAGTTGAATAGAAAAGTTTAAAATTTCAAAAAAAAAAATTATATAAAAGTTATTTTGAAAATGCTAATTTCCAAATCAATCCATTTAATTCTCAGACCGAAGTGCACGATTACTTGAACTATTTAACCGGTCTCAATGGGAAGCCTGTGAACGTTGAGCAAATGCTGGCGATCGGCACTTCGAATGTGATCTGTGATATGCTGATGTCCGTCCGGTTCTACAAAGACGATCCCGTTTTTAAGCGATTCAACTTTTTATTGGACGAGGGCATGCGATTGTTCGGAGAAATTTTCATGATCGAGTATGTGCCGATGGTCCAGTATCTGCCCGGAAAGATCAACGTGAAGAACAAGATCGCCCAAAATAGGCGTGAGATGTTTGACTTTTACCGCAAAGTGATTGACGATCACAAAAAGGTGTTCGATCCCAACAATTTGCGCGATCTGGTTGACATCTATCTGAACGAGATTGAACAGGCCAAAGAGCAAGGTCGAGAGCTGTTTGAAGGCAAAGATCACGGTAAGATATTTGTGTTATATTGTTTTTGTGAAATTTGTATTTCATTGTCGATGCCACAGCCGCCGCCTGCGATCAAATGCGAAACAAAATGAATAAAAAAAACAAAAACAACAAAAGCATACATTTTGTGCATTTGAATTGTGCATTGTGCTAGTTGCATTGATTTTTGCTTTGAATTTCATCTGATTTTTTTCTTCGTTTTGGATTTTTTCTCGGTGCAGATCAACAAATCATGCAAATCATCTCGGATCTCTTCAGTGCGGGAAATGAAACAGTTAAATCGACTCTTTTGTGGATGAACGTCTTTATGGTGAGTAAAAGATTTAATGAAATTATTGACTTTTGTAGTAACGAAAAAAACTGTTTTATTTTTAAAAAAACAGTTGCATAATCCACATGTCATGGCCAAAGTCAAGGAGGAACTGGATCGAGTGGTCGGTCGTAATCGTCTGCCAACTTTCGCAGATCTCACACAATTGCCATACACAGAGGGCACAATCATGGAATCACTGCGCAGGGCCAGCATCGTACCATTGGGCACCACCCACGCCACTTTGTAGTAAGTACCGATCTTTAATCTATAGTTTTTTTTTTCTCTATCAAAAACCAACAACAACAAAAGATCACGTTTTACACTCTTCCGTTTCGTCTTTATGTGAAAATACAAAAGCTGTGAACATTGATGAAATAATCGTTAATCGGCAAAGATTGTAAGACCTAGATTCAATATCACACACAATTATTATATATGAAAAGCGACTCTGATAAGGCTTCAAGCGGCACTTTTTGTTATTGTAATCTTTTTTTTGCGCTCACATACGATCGCGCATTTTGTCTCTCTGCTATGTGCATTACGTCGTAAACCGGCGCGCGAAGTAATAGAATTGAACGCACTTTAACCATCAGAGTATGTGTGACATTTGCCCACACTATATCAGAGGGCAGATTATCGGCAATTGAAAACGATCACCAAGAGAAAAAACAAAAAAAAAACACACAATATCGAAATGCGGCGCAAAAAATCACTTTAAATAGTTTAGTAATTGGCTTTTATCAGGTTCATTTGCTGTCAATAGCAATTAGATTGAATAATAATAAAATAAACAAGTGCGTGTGAACTATCGATCAATTACGATCACTTCACACCTTCTCCCCTGCATATAGGCAACATTAAACAATGTTTGCTCTTTTTTATACGCTTTTATTTACACCGGTATTTAATTATTATGGGCATTTAATATTTACATATTTACTTAACCGCCTTTTTATTTTTAATATTATTGTTCATTCGACCGATCGATGATGCATCCAACTGTATAATGGTAGAGGAATCAAATACTATATGGAGAAAAAAAAATCAATAAATAAATATGCACAAGCAAATTACGCTGAAGGTCGCGCTCAGTAAACAATTATGTAATTGCAAAAATGTGTTTGTTTTTGCTAAGCACACTATCATATACAAATTTGGACTCTCGCGATCAGTATAGGTGGTGATCGTATGGTGTAAGCGGCATTATTTGCAAACTGCGCAAATTCATTGAACTCGACTTCTTATTAAATATATATAATTTTTTATTATTAATAATATTACTTTTAATACACACCCATTTAACCGCGATCAACGAGGAAAATATTCAAAGGCGCATGATAAACTTACAATTCTATGAGCGGATCATTTTCGTAAAAGTCGATCATTTGCATTCAGCGGCATAGGCGGTTTACATTTGGTGTGTAATCATTTTTGCGACAAGCATGAAACGCATTTTAATGAGTTTTTTAGATGATCACAGTTAAGGTTCTTATTTTTTTTTTAATTTAAAAAAAATGGCTGAAATGGATCACGATCATTTACATATTTGTTTTTGTTTTATATTATTTCAATAAATAGAGGTGTGTAAGAATTTACGCAAAGTTGAGCCGAGTTCAAGTTACACAACAATGTCTGCGCGATCGCCTATATAGACGACAAAGTCGTGGATCGGTTAGTGAAAGTAAAAGTTCAACGGTTTATTTCTGACCACTCGGGTTCAATACTCCCATATAACGTGTGTGGTATGACGTTGTTGTGTGTTATTCAGTATATAAATGACAAGCCCCCGTAAGCACAAAGCTTCCGCGTATCTTGATGATCTTTAGCATCGATCGTTGTTGTTGTACTGCATTTTTGTATAGAAAAATGTGAAAAATACGAAAAAACGTGGAAAAATGAGTATTAACTGGAATTTTTCTTCTCTCTTGTCCGTCTCTCCTGTAGTTCGACCAAACTGAATGGGTATACGATTCCCGCTGGAGTACAAGTGGTGCCATTGATCGGTAGCATCCATATGGACCCACAGCTGTGGGACAAGCCCGAAGAGTTCAACCCAGAAAGATTTTACGATCAGTATGGACGAGTGCACCCACCGTCCTTCTTTATGCCCTTCGGAGTGGGAAGGAGGCGCTGCCTGGGAGACACCTTGGCTAAAATGGAGATGTTTTTGTTCTTCGCCTGCACAATGCACGCCTTCGACATCAGCCTACCAGAGGGCGCTGAGCTGCCTAGCTTGAATGGAAACGTAGGAATCGTCATTTCGCCTCAGGCAACAGAAATCTGCTTCACACCAAGGCCCCTTAATTTGGACAACGACCAGAAAACGGAACAATTAATGACCCACATGGACGGTGTCGTCAGAAATATTGGCTCCAAGTAAGGGATATTTCGTCCTTTGTAATCCTTTTTTTTGTTGTTGTTTTTAATCGGCCATAACTAAAGTGAATTTTCTCACTTTGACCACAAATTTAGAAACCGAATTCAAATGGCAAAGAGCAGATGATTTTCCATCTGCCTTTGGCCGTGGGAGGGGGGAAACATACACAGAGAGAGTGGGAGAGTGGGGTTCTTCTCAAATTCTTATAGAAAATGGAGAAGAACGAACAGACCAGAATGCCATAAGATGAAACAATATGCCAATAACATCGTAAGTTTGCAGGGAATTTCGGTTTCTCGAGTACGGTTGAGTTCCTTATCCTCCTTCCTCTTGAACCGACGAAGACAGGAATCATTTAATTTTTGCTAATCACATTACCACACACACACACACACATCCAAACACAAACACCTTCATACAAAACCATACACAAAACACAAAGTATACTACAAATTAAACTGTTTTAATTAATATTTATGTTTGTCTTTGTTTTGCCTTTACTTGGTGACCAATTAAAGTCGACAATTGTAAAAGACTAGGAGTAATTGCCATAATCTACATACGTATGTGTATTTTGGGCCTAACCAGGCAACAGCAAGACACCCATTGCACCATTAAAATGTTGATAATTATTTAATGAGACACCGAAAATGGAGTTGATTAATTAGTTTTGAGCATTTAGTGAGAGGAAGACGGCTGGTCCAATAAAATGCAATTTAATCTTGCACAAAGAATCTGATGGCTGACTTTGCTGTTGTAGGACTCTGGCTTATATTATATATAAGTGACCTTTGTAATCTATCATTGTTTTTTTTTATTATTGATTTATATTTAAAAATAAGTCCACCTAAGAAATGTGTTCAGAAAAATTGGTAATTATTAATAAAATAACTTATTTTTGTAATAGTTTGTAAGTATGTTTTGTAATTTAATTTATTGTATTAAAATTGTATCTGAAAATAAATACCACCAAAAATTAGCTACAGTTTTCTTTATTACGATGAACGATGAAGTGGTGATCGGAGGGGGTTAAAGTGATTCCGCAATTGCCTTTCATGCCCGGTATTTGGTCCAGGTTCAAGTCAAAGTGGAAGAGAATGTTGGAAATGAATAAAAAGAGCAGCATTTTCCCCAATTCATCGCCTAGACACATTCTTTTCCCAGTTTGAAACGGAATAAAGTGGTTTGGCGCTGAAAATTCGTTGGTTTTTTCGTCATAAAATCGGTTGGGATTGAAATGTTCTGGTTCTGGCCAGGTTTTAGGGTTCATGTGTACTGCCCACTGCAGAGGAATAAGCATCGTATTTGCTGGGACTTTAAATCCTCCTATTTCTATCTCTTCGGTCGCTCCATGGGGGATTCCAACTGGAACAACTGATCTTATTCTTTGACCCTCGGCAATGCAGGCTCTAAGATAGGGCATTAAGTCGTAATGCTCTAAACTAGGAGAGGAACCGTCTTCTAGAACTTTGTCCATTTCCTGGAATTAAAAAAACTAATTAAAAAAAACTAAAACTACCCAAAAAATCATTACAAACCATTTGAATTTTCCTCTTAATGTCTCGATCTTGTGAAACGTACAGTAAAATCCACCTCATCGTTGACAGTGTAGTATCAACACCGGCTCCAAATAAATCGGCTAAAAGGTGCCTTAATTGGACGTCATCAAAAATGGGATCATTTGGATCGTATTTCCGATTATTTCGCTCCATTAAAAACAGCTCCAAGATGCTTGAGTTCTCGCCAATTTCGTAATTCTTTTCCTCCAATTCCTCGGCCACACTCTTGATGATCTCATCGTAAATTCGGTGTGTCTCCCTCTTTCCGTCCAAAACAAATTTTATTCTTCGCTTATTCGACGGTAGAAATCTATAAAATGCGAACTTCATTAGAGATTGATATAATTAATTATTCAAAAAGGTATTTAACCTGAGGAATGGCAGGAAATTAACTCCACCTGAAATGCCAATGTACTTGACACCCTCTTCCTGCAAATGCTGTAAATACTTCCAGGTCGGGTCATCTGATTTGTAAGTTATTCCAAATACAAGTCTGTTCATCACGTTTCCTATAGAATTCAGTAATATTGGGAGCATGTCCAGTTTTGTGGAAGTATTGTCATCGGGAATACGTTCTGTGATTTCCTGAAAAGAAATTAGATTGAAAAATTAGTCACGTGTTTTCTGGTAAATAATCTACAATCAGGTTTAGTAAACATGGGAGAGAAGATATACTTTTTTTAAGAATGGTTATAAGTAGTTTTTATCTGTAATGAGGTGATCCCGCACTTTGACCTGAAGATATGTTGTGATCCCACATATCTCTGCCCTCCGCTGTTGGGCATATTGCTATTAGATGTTTAGTACCATTAGCTGATGATTCTATGTAGACGCTATATATAAACTGGTTTTTGCCACAGAAACAGAACACACATACCACGAAGAAGACCATCCCTTTCATAACTTTCGCCTGTATCCATTCATTGAACAGCAGCAAATTACTATCATAGTATTAGAAAGATCCGATTTCTATCTCTTCGATACTGTATACACCATCCAAGCTTTGAAAACCCGTCTAAAATCGAAAAAATAATGTTTACGACACTAATTGTTCGAATGTTGAGGCCGGTGATTTTATTTTGTAAATGTATTTAAACAAATATTAATCACAAATTGTTATTAATTGATAATGGTAAATAATAGAAATAAAAAATCAGTACATTACTGGGATTTGAACACATGGTTTCAATTTTGTCACTCGAAACTTAACCAACCCCCTATACCTGAATTACAATTTCTTTTGTTTTTTTAACAAGATTTCTTTCCCATAACTACCGTAATGTTCAAAGTAGTTTGTTCATGACTCATGAAGCCATTTTTGACCAGAAGAACTTGTAGTCCAATTAGCCTAGTTTTTTTATATTTCAGTTTTTTTACATGTTAGATTTCTAAAACTAAGTTTATTCGGTCCACTCCGTTCTTACTATGCTAAATATAATACAAGAACATTTGTGAAAAATCTGTGAAAAATTGCCTAGAATTTCGAGTAAAACAACTTATTAAATGTAACTCTCGATAAACGAGAACCAGCAGTCCAATTCCAAAACGATGTATGGACGATTTGCAGGAAATTGAATAATCTTTAAATTACTATGGTTTGGCATAAAAGTATCGTTTGTTAGCTACGGCGTATAATAGCCTAAATTATATTAACGCAAGAGAATATTGACGTCCCAAAGGCCGTCGCTTTAAGCCGGCCAAAATGTGCCTTTGAAATTTAGCTATATGACGTCAAAATTCTCTCTTCTCTTCTCATCTTCTCATTCTAACTCATTCTAACAACAAGAAAATGAAAAGACCAGACATTCGCCATCCGTGACGTCACAATATGACATTACAATTGTTTCTTCTCATTCTAACAAATGAAGAGAAAGCGAGATGCAACCTTTACCTTTTTAGAAAATCGTCCGCGAAGAGGGAATCGAGAGTTTGCAACTCTAAAGGATTTTTTTTACTTGATATTGAATCTTTACATTTGTATTGTATTAGGCTCACGTTTTTAATTATTTATGTATTTTTTACATATTTATTTATAAAACAATTTTTTTACCATTTTTCGTATTCATATTAGTAATTGGATTACATATCTTTTAAATGATAAAACATATAATTTTACCGATCATATCATTTTTTTCTGGTGAGGTTGTTTAAGTGAAGCCGAAAACAAACACGGGACCTTGGTTACTTTGAGGGCTGTATTCAATAATTGTTTTATTTAAATATTCCATTTAGTACTCAATATTGTTTTAAAATAAAACACTTTTGAATTAACGGGAAGAATAATAGCACGGGGCTACTATGGATATGGCCTCGAATTCTACTCGTAAACTTTTACGGGGGAAATCTTGTAGCCTAAATAATATCCGAAATTTAGACTTTATTACCTGAAACCCCAAACACTACTTCACAAATCAATATTTTTAAATTAAATATTTTTAGAAATCGGATAACTTTCATTATTTTATTTAGGATACATATTCAGGTTCATGTTTGAACAGTATTTTATAGACAAACTATCAATTTCAAAATCAAATGAGACAGAATGTATAGAAATTGTCAATTCTGTGAATGAAGCGAGTAGGTTATTAAGATTTCTAATTGGAATATGAAATATGTATGCAATATCCGGTTACAAACACAAAAAAAGTAAAAATGAAAAGAGGGGAATACCTTCCTCTCTTTTTCTTATTTGGTCCAACTATAATCAGGGTTTTTAGACTTTCATTTTGAGCTACTGGTGGCCTGCTTTGACAGCACGATCCAAATTTTCGAAATTCTGGATATATTGCGGATGGTCCAACTACTACCCTTGGCAGTAGATGGTTTAAATAATAATGGTCCATAGGGGATAAAATCATTGTAAAAGAACCCCTCAGTTATACCGTTGGCCTAGGGAAATTGTGTAGTTTATCGTTTTTTTCTCGCAAAATTGATTCAAGTATTTGCATATCTGTTATAACAATAATTGAGAGTGAATATAGTGAAGAAAAGAAGCTGTTTCATAAACGAATCGACAAATCCCTAAATGAAGTTCGATTTCTTTTGGATGGATCTGATATCACGGATGTTATTTCACATTTAAATCGAATACAACTATTTTAAAAATATATCCAGAAATATAAGTTTTCTTTATAAAAAATATAGGCAATAATAATTACTTGAATTGCATCGTTGACTCCGTCCATAATTCTTAGTTCCAATTGTCTTCGGCTAGGGCTCTGGAATTTGACCATTCCTAGTTGTCTCAACCAAGAGATGGATGACTTGCGTTGTTCTCTCCAAAGACTTCCTTCCGCACAAATCAGTCCTAAAAATACCAAGAGTCAAGAGATTGAACAAAGTCCATTTTAAGCCGAAAATGACTCATAAAAGAATTCAGGAATTTATCGTCCATTCATTCCACTTAACATTATTAATAATATTATTGAAAGCAAGAGTCCACCCTTAAAAACAATTCGCGGGAAATCTAAATTACGCAATCGTAAATTCCAGGGAACATCAGAATTAAACTGACGACGACGACGACAACAGCGTGAGCGAACAAAAGTGAAAACAACAATTCTGCGAATTCTGTAAGAATTGTATAGTCTTGCAGAATTCCTTTGGCTCTTCCTCTTCACCTGCTCGTTTGTGCGCCTCCGATGGGTGTCTAGACAGAGAGATAATAAATATGCGGTTTTTCGGTCTGTTTTTTTCACTTCTGCTTCTTTAAGTGTAATAAGAATTATGTCTGGAATTTCCGGATTTTATTAGAAGAATCAATGGCCAAAAATTGAATCGAAAACCGGGTTCGTCACATTGCGGTCATTGTTGTCTTTCGTTTTGGGGGGTTAAGAAAACATTTATTTCACGACTTTTTCGCCGATAATTTGTGGCTTACCATATCCGCCCATGATTCCATGGGTCAAGTAGAGTGGGGCCCGTCCAGTGAACTCTTCCCGTTTCAGCGCATCTCGTATCAGAGACGGGTCGGATAAAACAATGGTGTAAATGGAGCCCAACTGCATTCCGTAGATTTTTCCATACTGTTTCACCAAGTCTGTTAATACTTCGTAGGGCTGACGACGTTTCGACATTAAAAGGTGCAATGATCCTATTATTGGGAGGTTTAAAGGGCCTGGAGGGCGTCTGCTGACTTTATTCCTTATCCAGTTGAAAATTAAAAGCGAAATCAAGGCGAAAATTGAGATGGTCAAGAATGGAGCCTCCAACATTCTCGTAAACCAATTCCATCTCACACTAAACGTCACCATCTTTTTGATCTTTCAATTATTCTAATTAGAACTTCTTTTCACATTAGTTTTTGCACAATTTTTTCAACTAAAATTGCATTTACTTCCCAATCATTTGCCTATGCTCGACATTATTTTATGTCAATGCAAACTGAAACGTCTGTCGATGGAAACTGAGCCCGGGAAGAGAACGACGACGCCGATACTCGAAACCGGGCAGCGGAAAGGCGATCACGTTTAAAAATGCTGGATCGTTCCGTTTGACTTTAAAATTGCTAATTATAATTTCAAATTCGACACGGAATATTTGATCGCTTCTGAAACAAATGGAGAATAAAGGCGCATTACATTCAATGAAATACAAATAATCAAAACAAGGAGAGCTGAATTTATTTAGGTATTAATTTTTTTGGGGTGAGTGAGAGGAGGAGAGGAGTCATTGATTCCAAGTGGAAAAGAGGCAGCATAAGAACAGAAGCGAGTAAATGGAGAGAATAACGTGCGTTCTTATTGGAGTTACAGACCGGGGCAGAAGATCAAGTGCACTTGCTTTAGAATTGGTACAATTTCATTCTTATGTTACTTTTTATAATTTAAAATTATTGTCGTCTTCAACTGACTTAATTAAAAGTTAATATTTTATATATTTTTCCACCTTTATAGATTAATTGTCAAATCCTGGGCAGATCCTTTTAAATTTTGAAAAAGGTGACAAAAAATTAAAATAAATAGAGCAGATTGACTGGATTCGTTTACAACCGGTTTTTTTCAATCCTTTTCCATTTCTCTTTTAAAATGCGTTGATTAGGCCTTTCCTTCGTACTCTATTGATTTTCATCAAAATCGTATTAAATCCGATCCGTTTTTCTCCGAGGATTAGTCTTCTTTTCATTAATCATAGTATTAGGTTGGAATAAGTGATAATCCTCATAGTAAACTCCAGCTCATTTGTTTTTGGATCCGTCATTTCAGTGAGAAAGTCGTCCACCTGACCTGAGCAGGTCTAAGTACTAAATAAGCAAGTAGTCAGCAAAGAGTCGAAATCCGTTGGTTGAAATTGAGACTGACCATGTTTCTTACTAGAATTCTTTTTTAAATTGAAAGGGATTTTTTAAATTTATATATTCTATTTTAATTAGTGTAGAATTAAATACTTTATGCATTTTAGTTACATAAAACCCATATTATGACACTAAAATTTGTTCTGTCAAAATCGTTTTTAAAGCACTAGTGCTGTAAAGAATTCTTTTCTGTATTATAAGCGTTAGCTCCGTGAAAGAAATCGATCAAATTTATATCAGCTTTATTTTAAAATGTACGTTATCGGATAATATATCCTATGTGAACGTAAGAGAAACAAGATATTGCTTTCTCCATTTTCTCTTAGAATTAGTAAAGGAAAACAATGTGAGGACGATAATTTAAATTTGAATTTTAAGACAATGTTCTTTTTTTAATTTTGATGTTAATTTATTTAAAAATGGATACAAATTTGTATAAAACACGGTCGATAAGCATTATTAAACACAGGGGCTTTTTTAAGGCACTCGTGACTTAAAACAACCCTTATGTTTAATAATACCTTATCTTATCGACCTAGTTGCATAAATAACTATTATTATATATATAGTACTTCCAATTTACAAGCTATGTACTTATTTAAGTTTTACTTTATAAAATTTAATTATTAAGTACGAAACTTAATACTTTCATCTCTTCCTACCTGTAAGTATCCAGACCTAAACTGCCCTAGTGTGCGATATTTAATTTTATCCTTTCTAAAGCTAATGATCTCGATACATTAAAAGAACAATTTTCTATTGTACTCTCCACATTATCGTTTCCCAGGCAGGGAGAGGTAGAACGAAATTCAAAGGAGAGTGTGAAGCAGTACAGCACATATCCCATGATACGTTGTCATACATCATATTAACTAAGTTATTCGTAAATTTTAGGTGATTTCTGCACCTTATTCACCATTAACCAATACTTGAATCTGTCCATAAAAGGAAAATCGTAAATTTAACCTTTATTAATTATACAATTTGCAAAAAAAAAGTCATTCCTAGGAAGTTGAAAATAAATTACTTAATTTATTCTATATTTTTAAACAAAAACTAAATTTTATTTAATACATATTTCAATTTAATTATTACAAAGTATGGTTTTAGATAATTTATTGGATTGTAGCATTATTTTAATTACTTAAATGATATATTTATTATTTTAATTATGACATTGTTTAATTAGAATTTATTGCATAAAAGATACATTCAGATGCTGAAAAAGAAGGAGGTGAGATGATGATGATGATGAACGTAAACCAACACGTATGTAAATATGCATTCATGCAGTCGGAGATAAGATCAGTTCAATGATCTGATCGCCCATTCTCATTTCCGTGTTCATTGTTGTGCTGTTTAATTGCAGCACGTTGCGCGTGAATTGTGCATGATTTGTGTAGGACTCTCGATGTGACACAATTGTTACAAATTTCAGTCGACACTTTATGGTAAAGGAGGTTAACTCAATTTAAAAAGAAAGATCACCAACAGTCTCTGTTGTTCTAATTTAGCGTTTCCGGATTTGATTTTATTGGCCAATAAAATTAATTACTGTCAATTTGGTAACTCAAAATTGGTTAAAACTCATTAGGAGGATAATTTCTAAAATTATAAAATAAATACTAACAATTTTAATGATTTAGGACATTAAAAAATAACATTTTAATACTTTTTTTGTAGAAATATGTCGAATAGCAAGAAATTATTAACATTAGAGCATTTTAAAACACGAGCCTAGTTAGTATTTTAAAAATGCTTGTGTGTTTAATATTACTTATTGACCACATACTTTAGCAATTTAAAATAAACAATTAGGTGATGAATGTAACCTTTTGTTTCTTTATTATATATGAGTAATTAAGGATTTTGTAGGTTTATACTTTTGCTCAATTACTTGATTGAAAGAGACATTAGACATGTGCTTTTCCTAAAACGTACGAGTACAGTACAAGAAACTGACTTCTACATATATTTTTTTATGAAAATCTACCGTATTTGTTATAATTAACTTTATGAAAAATATTATAAAAAAGAGATTTCCTTCGAACTGTCGTCCTTTTGCATTGGAAGGAAATTGTCTTAGAATAAGCCGGACCAAAACCATGTATATGTATTGTAACAACATCCAGTACACAGGAGCAGATCCTGTTCTCTGTCTTAATCATGAACAGATCCAAAGAGTCAATAGTGGTAAATCGTCTCGAAAAACATGGTAAAATAATTAATGAAATTGTGCTGGAATTATACTGGAATTCAAATTATATTTGTACACGAAACCAATATCAATGCAAATAAATGGTTTAAAATTGAAATTTTGATAAAACTAAAATTTTAAGAAGGTTCACTATAAAATCTGATAACTGCCATTATTTTATTGATGACACATCTTCCGGATTCTATGTGCACAGTATTTTAAAGAAATAAATTCCATTTGAAATTTAATTCACTTGTCACAGTGAGTTTAAAAATTTGCCACTAGATCGTGTCGATTTGGAAATTTCCAAACAAAAAGATGGTAAGTGAGACAGTCAGATTTTGTATGAAATTACCATGTTGTGCTTTTAGGTGGCGTAGCACTATTGACTTTGAGTACTAAGGCTCAATATTACCTTGCGAAGGAGATGTTGAACATCGTGTAAACAATGGATGAATGCAATGAAAGACCTGTCAGGAGTTTTGTGCAGTAGAAGTTTGTTCATCAAAATAAAAGGGAAAATCTATAAGACTTCCGTCCGTCCTGCCATGATGTATGAATCTAGATGTTGGGCTCTCAAAAAGACGTACGAACAGAAGAGTCATACAAGTGAGATGAAAATGCTTAAACAAATGAGTCAAAGGTAGCTGGTGTGGCCCCAATTGAGGACAAACTACCAGCTTAGACTTTATGGACACATCGTGAGACGTCCGGAGAATCACACGGTACGAAAAACTCTTCAGATCGAAGTCATCCAAAAAACCAGGTAGACCTAAAACATGGCTGACGAAAGTCCAGCGAGACTTGAACACCGCAAATTTGGAAAAGAACACTACACAGAATAAAAGGGAATAAAGATTACGAACTAGGAAAGCCAACCCCAAGTGAAATGGGACAAAGGCTAGAAAAAAAGAGAAATTTTAAAAAAGAATATATAAGCATTCATGGAAATTATTATTGTTTTTAGTCATTGGTATCGTCACAATTCTTGTAGACTTTACAGGGGCTGAGATTGGTGGATAAATAGAATAAAAATAGAAAAATAAAATAAGAATAAATAAAAAACACTGTTTATACTGTATACAACAACTAAAATTAAGAGCCTATAAAACACAATGCTTACAGCGTTTTACAAATACTCTACTTTCGTACAAGCACGTGAAATATGAAAAAATTAGAACTAACATAAGCCCAAATTAGGAATGACGTCAAACTATACTATACTGGTCTCTCTATGGGTCAGTAAAAAAATGAATTTGGGACAAAAATAGATCGTAAAACTATAAAAAGCACAATACGGGGATTTTGGGAAAATCAGGTTTTAAATTAGCTTCTGAAATTAATATCAAAGTTGTTTCTCTGTATATTGTATTAGGTTTATATACGCTAAACTTAAAAATAATGACGTCATTTGAATGTATTCTAGCAAATTTTCCGCATTATTCCCATAAATCATTTTTCAAATAAAACTGAATGAAATATCGTGACCAGAATTTAAAGTAATAAAGTAATACAAAAGTTCAAGAACCCCATAACATATAATTTTAATTTACAACTTGAAATAGCCATTTACTATTTAAATAGTTGTTATTAGGCTGAAAAGTGACAATCTGTTAATTCCAGTAGAATATGATTAAAGTTAATATTTGCATCGCAAATTAATTAATACTAGTAGTAGTTGAACTAAACAAGCCCCAAAGAATTAACTGAACTGTTGCCATATTAAGATTCTTTGAGTTGATGGCTACCAGACACGAGGGCAATATAGGTCGAACATAATTAGGGATAAAGTTAAGAATTAAAGCAGCACATCGTCTATTAGGAGTACGTGATTGGTAAGAGGTTGCTATCAATAGATAACAATTGAGGGAAAGGATCATACAGGCAAAGGGGCCGGACCGGCCCAAAAGTCTATACAGATAGAGACAGTTAAGAATTAAATTATAGCTATATAATTAGTAAATAAAAAGTATATTTTCCTTTTCCCACACTCATATATATTAAATGCCTGGTCTCCAAAACCGTTGCCCTATTAAGATTCTTATAGTTTATGGCAGCCACACACGTGGGCTGTATAGGTCTGACACAATTAGGGATATAGTTAAGAATCGAATTATTGCTATTCAATTAGTAAATAATGAGTACATTTTCTTATTTCAGATAATGTTAGTGTACATATTTTCAATGAATTCAATTAGGCTACCGTTCGGATGCACGGATCTTTACCTAATCAATTAAAATTCAAATAATTTAACGAATAATGAAGTAATATAAGATTGAACTGAACAACCCACAAAGAATTAAATCCCTGACATATACATTATATGAATGATTTCCAGAGCCTTTTCACTATTAATATTCTATGAGATGATGGCTACCACACGAGGGCAGTCTAGGTCTGACATAATTCGAGATAGTGTTTAGAATTAAATTATAACTATACAACTAACAAATAATGGGTATATGTTCTTATTTTAGATATTGTTTTGTGTATAATTCCATTGAATCCTAAAAGGCTACTGTTAATATTCAAGGATTTTGACCTAATCAATTAAAATTCATATAATTCAAGGAATAATAAAGTAGTTACATGTGATGGAGGCGCCTAGTGGAAATGCCCATTTCTGAGACAATAGCAATTTCTTTCATTTCTCCTCATTAAAATCCCATCTCGTCTAGTATTACTACGAGGTTTACGCAAGTGCAAGGGTTTGATTTATGTTTCTGGCGTGTTGACAGCGCTGTCGGCACGCAAATGATGAAGATTTATTAGAGGCCAGATCAAAGACATTCTCTTCGTCCATCCACACGAATTGCTCCAATTTTTCTACGCTGAACGATGATGGGATTGCATCTTTCAATTGCTACGGCGGTGATGCATTATGATGAGGTGTTGAATTTAAATTCGGCCCAGGGAGAACAAAGAGGAGTATTATTCATTGTGTAAATTGAAAAACCGACAAAAAATGGAGGCGAAAGAGACAAAAATTATGTTCGCACATTTTGAAAGCCAGAATCAATAAATTACCGTTGCCATGTGGAAAATCTTACGGGGGGATGGATGGATCATTGGATCAGTGACTCCGGTGACTAAAGGACAACCACATCATTTATTAAAAAAGCTAAATTAATTAGCTTTTTGCTACAAAAGTGCGTCATAAAGAAGTGAATGTGTTTGGCCGGGTAAATGCAATCGAAAAATCTAAAAAGCCGCACTCACACACAGTTCTACCTTGCGAAAAAGAATTTCTGGTGCAAATCTGTAACAGCAAATCTAGGAAATGTGATTATCGGATACTAGGAAACCAGTTGTCTTTATCGTCGCGCCCATAAAGCCATATCTCTGCGATTTATTTAAGCATAAAGATAGAGAAAAAGACCATTTCAAAACCAGATTTACCCGGATTTTTACAACTTCTTTCCAATAAAAAGTCAGAAATTTAGAACACAAATCCTTAACCATCTCTAGGTCAGTTCTTTTGTTTGTTTTGTCAGACCCCCCCCCTCAAATCAAGTGATTTAAAGACCTATTTGGACAGCCAAATTCCAATGCATTTTCTATTGTGTGTCTTAATGACAAGACAATTTTTCATACCTTGAACGAAATTCATTTTTTAGTTCGGCCATTGACTCCATGTATTTGGTGGTGTTTAAAATGGCTTTCTGCGCTCCGGCAATGCTACTTCTGCCCGCCCGAACCAATCTTAACAGACTTTCTCAACTATATATGAGCCGATTCTTATATACAAATGTCCCCAATAATCGGAATTCATGTACATATGGTCGCTTCATTTCCGAACCAATATTCATGCTCATCCATGTTGACAACACACTGTTTTGCAAAAAAGACATGGTTGTTTTTAGAAAAGACAGCGAAATCCTTAAAGTTGTTTATAAAATTTCGATCAGAGGATGGTTTGAAGTACCAAAATTTCAGATTAACATCATTTAAGACATAATCCAAAAGATTAACGACAAAATGCGTACGTTGTAGGAATAACTTGTAAATATAGATAATTCACCATAGAAAAACTAATAAAACACTGAAAATATCCATATCTATTAAAAAAATTTTCTATTACTAATTAGTTATCTTAATTTGACATGTCCAATTTCTCAAATTTAACACTTAATTAGGATAGTTATACTAATTCACTGATAATTAAGATAATTTTAAAATAATATTGAAATTTTAATTAAATTGTTAGCACCTATTATACAAGAATTCTTGTATTATTTGAGCACCCTATTACTATCCAATTATATTGTTTTTTAAAGAGCATAACCGAGATAGTTAAAAAAATATAAAGTTAAGTATATAATTGCTGAAGTCTTACTACAGCTTCGATTTATTCACAGGATCTTGTCACCAACACAGAACACACCTACTACGAAGAAGCCCATCCCTTTCACAACTTTCATCTGTATCCATGATTTATCCGTTCCCTTCAATTATTTAAATACTGATCCGTTTATCACATTTTCTATTTAGTACAATTGTGATACACTGTAAATATTGTATATTATTATTATTGAGTATTGAATTAAAGCAAATCATGTAACTAGTAACCAAAGTGTTTGAAATTGGAGATTATACACAGTGAATTAACCACTACGTTACAATAATAATTTCTAAAGATATTACTATCCATTCATTGAATGGAAGCAAATTACTAGTATTAGAAAGATCCGGTTTATCTCTTCGGTTTGGTGCACTCCATCCAAGCTTTGAAAACCTGTCTGATTGAACAAATAGTACTAACGATGCTAGAGGTTCGACAGTTGAGGCCGGGGTATTTTTTGTGAAATGTACGAGTATTTTAAATAAATATTAATCAGTAAATGTTGTTGGTAAAAACGAATAATGGAATTGGAATTCGAGTTGAATTATGTGCAAACAACACTTTAACCACTGTGCCACTCCGGCCCTTCAACAGCTACTCAATTATTTTACACCAATTTTTTTGCAAGAAAGAAACTAAAGATAGCTCTCATCTACATCCTTACTTAATTATTTGTTTTATATTGCATAAAGTGCTGTATAAATCATGGGTGATGAGCATTATTCAATACTCGGATTTTCTTTAAAGCACTTGTAGAACATAATCTTTAATAATATCTTACTAGACCAAATTGTATGTACAATACTGTGACTAGAGGAAGTCATCTCCTTTTTTAAATCACACTAAAACAACAGTTCAATAAGATTGGTGCGGTATTTTGGGTGCAGAACCCACTCGGGGTCTATAGCCCTTATTCATATATGAAAGTATGAATTAGATCGTTGTACGATGCACGATAACGTATCAACGGTTGTATAATTACAACTTTTTAATCAAGACTATTCCTAAATATTATTAAAAGATAAATTATATTTTGTATTTAAAAATCATTCTAAATATGATGGAATCCTAAACATTTTTTTATTATTTTAATGGAAAATAGAGAATTTTGAGTTGAATTATTTAAAATTTTCCATAAAACGAAATAAAATTAAATAATTAATATAATCATTTATTCACAAAAAACCAAATCTTGTCCGAAGATAAAACACATCTGTTAAAAACTGATAACAAAAGAAGATCAGTGATGACCCGAATTGGAGATGGTGTGGTGGCGAGCAGAGCATTTCGGGTGAGACAATTAACTGCGCAGTAAGATTTGCAGCGAGAAAAGGCTGGTCTATTCGATGTAAATTGAGTCACACAGAGTGTAACAAGACGCAAACCGCAAAAGACACACGACGTAATTTGTTAGAATTTTATAGTTGGAATAAAATATACTATATTATGTATAGGTAGTTGCGAATAGTACATAGCTATTACAAGTTTGCAAATATAATTCAGTACATAATAAAGAGGTGATTGAACTGTTTTGATATACATTTAATAGAGTTGTAATATATTTCTCTTTGGATCAATTCTATCTATCGTAAACACAATGTGAATGTGTTTTATATAAGGCACTTTTCTGCAACAAAAAAAGAGTGGAATAAGAAGAAGGAAAAAACAAACCACATGATGATCCTCTAACAACCGGCTTTTCAATTGCATTGACATTTACGTCACTGTGGAATTGGCGATTAGATGGCGATCAAGTGCTTGTGGGGCCGGATGTGTTGGAATAGAAGACGTCATCGGCGTGGCCTGACCAAAACAATTTATTAATTTTGAAGCGGCAGAAATGGATGATAAGAGAACTAATCTCCCACTTGATGCATACATAAGCGTTTTTCTCAATGCTGTTTTCGTAAGAAAATTTTCCAATTTTGTAGATTATCACTCGCTTTTTTTCGGGTGGCTTCTTTTGATTATTTTAAGAGCACCAATATCGTCACCCAGTCATCACTCATTTAATACAGAAATATATATATATAAATACATATAGATGTGTACAAACAGAGCTCTCGTTCATTCGCATCACGGTTAAATGTTTGCTGGCCAAGTATACTCATTTCTTACAAAGTGCAAGCCAGTTCATTGACTCCGTTTTCAACATTAACACATATCATATGTATTTTTATCATTTATTTGTTTACTGATCTTTTTTCTACAGCATCTTCAGCACAAAATCAATAATCCACCTTTAGTTTGGCCATTTTATTTAATATAAAATTCCTAAAATTAAAATGACCGCCTAATTGATTGTAGAACTAATTCAGTGTTACAATACATATTCTACATAAAGTTACGTAAGCCTCATTAGGTTTGGGTTGAAGTGAAACAAGAGATGTTAATACACAATTCAATTGTTAATAGTTTTTAAATTTAATCCTTATGTTTAACAATTAAATGAAATTGTTGAAGTATTTATTTATTTATGCATTTTTGTTGCATAAAATTTATATTACGACACTAAAAAAATTTCTGTCAAATTCGTTTTTATAACACTATTGCTTTAAGGAATTCTTTAAAGCACTAGTGCCTTTTCTTTTTTATTATTAAAGTGTGACCTCCGTGAAAGAAATCCATCAAATTTATATGTACGTCAGTTTTGTCGTGTAGGGTTTAACTGTATTTGTGGATCTGTGTGTGTTTTAAACAGTTTTATCGCATGGTTTAAGTTTAAATAGTACTGAATTAGTACAAATTAGTACTAAATCAAATGTTTTTGGTCTTTTACAATTTAAACCATCCGTTAACGTATGATATTTCCTATGTAAAAGTTAGACATGCAAGACATTGCTTTCTCCATTTCCTTTTAGAATTAGTAATGGAAAGGATAACATTGTGAAGGAGACAAAAAATTTAAATTTTATTTTAAGACAACGAATGTTTTTTTTAAATTTTTGTGTTAATTTATTTAAAAATGCATAAAATTTGGTATAAAACACGGTCGATAAGCATTATTAAATACTCAGGCCTTCTTTAAGGCACTCGCTACGCTCGTGGCTTAAAACAACCATTGCGTTTAATAATGTCTTACCTTATCGAACTACCTATAAATAACTATTATTTAATTGATTGGGCTTAAAGACCCCATCCATTACATTGGTAATTAAAAACTTCTGTCTCAACCCGCTCTATCTAAAACTTAAAATACAGAAGGCATTCATTGTGAGTCCTAAACTCCCTCGTAGGGATTTCTTTAAAAGGAAAGGAAAACATAATGATTTGCATTCTCACATTAGACGGTTTAAACAAAGTGACGTAAACGTAAAGAAATATTTATGAAATAATAATTACATTTTCTTAAAATTTGTAAAAATCACATTGTTAAAAAGGAATATTAAAAGTTTCCTATTCCTTCCACTTCATAGCCGATGTATTAACGCACCCAACTGCCTCCTCGGAGGCCATGGGTTCGATCCCTAGGCTGTTGGGATTGACTGGGTCTTTTTCAGCTGGCCTA
This sequence comes from Clogmia albipunctata, assembly GCA_001014945.1. Classification (NCBI taxonomy): domain Eukaryota; kingdom Metazoa; phylum Arthropoda; class Insecta; order Diptera; family Psychodidae; genus Clogmia; species Clogmia albipunctata. The sequence goes on from JXOV01003043.1 coordinate 53,809, forward strand.
GGTGCTATTAATTGACTAATAATACACTGAAAACCAATAGTCATGAAAGGTCTAAACCCGTTGGTTGAGGCTTAGACTCCCCATGTTCCTTACAGAAATTGAAAATTTATTTATTCCTTCAAAAGTATCAACGAATAAGGAAATGGATGAGCAATTGAAAGGATACAATTTGATTGATCAACAGCCATTACGTCACAAATTTATAAAAGCAGTACTCAACAGTTTTTTTGATAATGGTACATCTCTCTAAAAAGAAATATTTTAAAACACGTGTTAATATTTCGAAATTAAACAAATTTGGAAATATAATCAATTAATGTTTGTGTCTTTCGAAATTTGAAAGGCAAACACATGTCTTTTGGAAACAAGCCAATTAGCTCTTATTTTTTTGTACTTACAGAAAAACTCTTTTAGAAACAGTTCCAAATTTTAAGTTTATTATAACTATATCAGTAAAAAATTCTTCCTTTTAAAAATTTTGAGTCTATGTAACAACAATCCTTAAATTTGAAAAAATGACTATTACTCGTAATATATTTAGAAATGTATAACAATTAAAAAACCCTTAAAAATTTTCATTAAATAAACACAGAAAATTTAATAATTCCGAAAGAAAACTCCTTTTGTAAATATTTAAATTAATTATCAAAAGCTCCCATTAAATATTCGTTAATCAACAATTTATAATCCAAATGCTAATAATTATCATAGATCCAAAAAGTTGTCGTTCTTGGATTCTGTTTCTAGGTCTACGACCGGCTGCTCTCTTCTGCTTACTATACTATATTCTATCGTCATTTTCCAGTCACGTCCAGTTTACACATATCTTGATAATGATTTTTACGCTAAATACCACTATTCGTTTTAGTCAGTCAGCGACCGGCCTCTTTTGGTTGTTGTTGCTGTCGTCGTTGTTGTTTTAAAGTTATTGGCTCCCATTCCGTCAACAAAACGCTGCCCGCTGCTGCTGCCGCTGCGGCAAAGAGAGAAAGAAAAAGAAAGAAACAAGAATGGAGCTGATGACCAGCAGAGTCCCAGCGACAACGGCGAGCGCGCAGAGAGTTCGTACACCTTTGAGAGTGAAAGTACGGCCGGCCAGAGACCTACAAATACACGGAAAGGTGGAAAAGAATATTAAGCATTTTTCTCTATATACAGAGACTCTTGTTCTTTATGTTCTTCTTCTCGCCTTTTGGTTGTTGTTGTTGCTGCTGCTGTTGAAATTATTAAGTAATGGTGTCTTTGACTGGTGAGGAGCCAGCCCATCCTCCTCTCGTTTCTAAGCAGCCCGGTGTTGTTGTAGGTCGTTCTGTTATATTCTATATTCTATTCGAAAAGGCATATAAATTCTGTTATTCTTTTGGCTGGAGCTTTGTCCATTTTTTTCCAATATTATACAAAAAGACTTTTGTCCGCTTCGAATTAGACTGTAAACGGCCGAAATTTCGGTGGTTCTATATGTGTGTGGAGGAATGAGAACAGATGTTGTTGGGAATACAGTTATTCACCGCAGGTATGGGGCAGGTCAAGAAATTTTACATTTTTTTTCGGTTTGATTTATTGGGCTCCGCAGCTTAATTTCGGATACTTTTTTTCTGTGCCTTTATGAGACTAATATGGCGTAATAATAGGCATTGCCGCTGCTGTCTTTTTGCTTAATGCGCTCTACACCAACTACAAGGTACCGCTTTAGAGCCACCGAGACCAGTACAGCTTCCACAAATCATTGACTTTGCTGTCCGGTCCCCGGTCTACAAGGCGAGAGGAGACAGCGAGACGCGCGCTCACTCCATCGGCACTCGGGTTCAATGTATTTTTATGCAATCAAAAAGGTCATTACGACCGGCTTTTCCACTCATAAATGTGCGAGAGATGATTAACAATCGGACAAAAATGTCAACATAAGCTTTTTTCCTCCTCCTCCTCCTACTTCTTCTTCCTATTTATAAATCGATTTTTTCCTCTCTATTATGCTTAGTTTTTGATAAGAAACATCGCTCGTATTATGTGATGAAATCCATTTCTGCTCTTTCTAAATTGTTAATTTATAAAAGGTCAAGATTTTTATTTAAAAAACGCACTAGATCCTCTTAAGATCCACATAAAAATAATCCAAAACTGAAAAAGGAGGGTCATGGAAAATAAGAATTTCCTATGGATGGAGGCGCCTGGTTATTCCTTTAAGAATTATTCTTAAAAATTATTTCAAACGTTCAATTCCAAAATTAAATCTAATTATATCTAATGAATAATAATGTATCAGAACTTAGTAATATGTTACTTATTATGTAGTTCTATAGTTTCATATGGATTAAAAATGTTTATCGACCGAGCTTAATACAAAACTTTGTGCATTTCTTAGACTGGTTGACATAATTTCTTTTAAAAATCTTTGAATTTAAAAGAAATACATCTCAATCGCATGTTATCGTCTTTTCTACAATTTAATAGAGATAGAAATGATTCTTGTGTTTTGTTTCATTTAATCATATATTCATAATTGTTTGAAAAACCGATCAAATATGTGCTTTTCATAAAATGACGTAATACTCTAATTATTGTTTATGTTGAGCACGGAATCGAGTTCTATATTTTTTTAAGAAACTTATTCTTTAATAAAACAAAAGCGTGTTAAAAATGTCTTTAAAGCACTTGTTCTTAAAAGGGTCTTTATCAGTATTTTAATATCAATTTTATATAACCCAAAAGTATAATCATATTCAAAATTATCACCAGCTAGTTGTGTTCAGTCATTTTAAAATACAATTCAATACAATGGAATTGATTAACTGAATTGTATTGATACAATACGATACCTGAACTCGATCAAAGTTGTCATCATTTATAAAAAAAAATGCCCACACAAACCATTGCAGTTATGTAAAAACGTTTGTGGTCCGATTAGCATATCCAATTACCAGTTACTAATTGATATTAAGACCGTTTGAATATAAATGAGCGTCTTCTTCATTAGGCAGGCAGGCACTTGATCACCAAATTGTGGCGCAAGTATCCTAATCTCACATCGAATCAATTTACGCATCTTATCATCCCCAAATTATGCATATTTATGAGCACTTTGGGGCTTGTCTGTTTCTCTCTCTCTATCTCCCCAGACCTGCTCACTTTATGTACTCATTTATTTATTTCGTATATATGCACATATGTACCACAATAAAAAAAGCTCACTCCGTCTGCCAGTACAATAAAACAAATTTAAAAGTCTAAAGTCAATGAACTTTTTAAAAGTCAGACTATTTTATAACACATTCAGACGGGGCTTCGTTTATATCGGATTTGTAGTATTCAATATATTCGGGGTTTCAATACACGAGAATATATAACCACCAGCTATGACAACTCGCTTCGCTTCGTTAACAACGCAATAACTTTATTATTTAAATATATTGGAAAAGGTTTGTAGGATTAACGTTATTATAATATAATCGATTAAAATAATATTTTTAAAAAATGTTTAAATTTGTAAAGCCATGAAAAAAGTAAGTATTTTATAGAAGGCTGATTTTTTAATTTTGTTTATTGGTCAAGTTTCATACAAATCTTTATGCATTTTTTAATAAATCAACAGCAAATTATTTATTTGTATTTGATGAAACTAATTTTATTCTTTTTCCTTTCTACAATTGGGTGATGTAAGAAAGGCCTGATAAGTTTCGTTTTTTTCATGCAAGTTCAATCTACATGTTATTCTTAGGCATCTTATATGGAATAGAAATAACACTAATATTACTTGTTGATTGATGATTTTTAAAAAAAATAATCATTTCTGTCATTACCTTATAAAAAACCCATGTTAAACATTTTTTATATGAAGTTTAGATATCAGTGTTAAATAATGTAAATAACGTAGTTGTATAAATAACTTTTATACAATTCGCGGCCAATCACAAATGGTGTAAATATACAAAATTAGTACTCTGTACTCGTACAAATATTCAATAACTAAAAATCATAATTTTAGGCCTCATTTGCTTTAATGGAAAATATATTTTGACATTTGTCTAACCTCTACAATAAAGTAGGCTATGATATACTATTAATCAATTTGAATTTTTCCTCGTTAAATGCCCAAAATCCCAAAAAAAAACCCGCCTCATAGCCGATGTGTTAATGCATNCTGTACTCGTACAAATATTCAATAACTAAAAATCATAATTTTAGGCCTCATTTGCTTTAATGGAAAATATATTTTGACATTTGTCTAACCTCTACAATAAAGTAGGCTATGATATACTATTAATCAATTTGAATTTTTCCTCGTTAAATGCCCAAAATCCCAAAAAAAAACCCGCCTCATAGCCGATGTGTTAATGCATCCGACTGCCTCCTCTGAGGCCATGGGCTCGATCCCTGAGCTGGTAGGAATGATTGGTCCTTTTTCAACTGGTCTAGGTGCAATTAATTGACTAATAATGCACTGAAAACAAATAGTCATGAAAAGTCTAAGTCTGTTGGTTGAGGTTTAGACTCTTCACGATCCTTACAGGAATTAAAAGGGCATTGCATTGTGCTTTATTTCCATGAAATACTGGAAAATTGACTGAAAGTTCTATTGGATTGACATACCTTATTTTGTACTGGGTTGACTTCTTATTCTTTAACTCATATTTCGCAAAAATAACTAACAAAAATGCGAATTGTATAAAATTTTGTAAGAAACTAGTTGGAAAAACACATTATTAAACATTCTTATCTTATAGAAGACTCATTTTGCTCATTTTTTACTCGTGTTTAATTATGGTTCATTTTCCCCCACATTGAAATACCCCCACATTAAATAACTTTTATTGTACTTTTGTTCTAAAAATCGTTATTAAGATAACATTTGTGTTTGCTTTGATTTTAATTATTAATTTTTTTATCTCCCTTTGAAAGGTACTATTAATTTATAATGTTATTAATATGATGCTAGCAATTAGTAGGCCGTTTTAGGCTTGCCCATACCATGTCAACCATATTGTTTAATTGTCCATTAATATGTTGCGCGTATCGTGTCGTCGCATTTTTTAGCATATCAAGCGTAATACAATCAGGCAATTAATATTCACCTGATTAAATTCGGATATGTGGAATAGAAATCATAACCAATCACGACCGGCGTTTTTTTCACGTTGAATCGGCCGGCAATTTCTTGGTAAAATTGGCCAGTTTCAAAGAAATCGCCAACTCTACACTTGACTTTTCAAATTCATTATTATTACTCGTTTTTTTTACTTCGAATGGAGAAAAACCAGACAAAATGCGTAAAAAAGTTGCCAAATTCAAAAGAAACGCGTTTGAAACCACTTTTTCAATCATCAGCCCCGTCTGTGGCGTTTTATATTTTAACCCAAATTTATGATTACGCACGTGTGTACTTTAGCCGAAGAAAGGCCTTTTGGGCAATTTTCGAGACTAATTCGATGGAATTTGACTTTACATTAAAAGGCCTATTAGTAAGCCAATTCCAATAATATGGTCTTAATTGGATAGAATGCTATAAAATTGGTTTTAACTACTATTACCCGGCGTCTCCACAATGGTACTTATGAAATAAAGTAGGCCTATGAATTACATAAAGTAAAGTTTTCATAATTGGTTATTCCAATATTAATTTACCTTATAAAATTGACACGTTCTCAATTAAGCCCGGGTTTTTTGGTTGGAAAACCCATTACTTCAAAAATTTTGTCGTGTAATAAATTTGCATATTTTTTAAATAGTAACATCTACAATCGAGTAGACTCATATATTCAGTGCATGCTACTCTGAAGGGCCATAAGTCAAAAGAAAAGTGATGCAATACTACTCAGGAATTGCAGTATGAACTCTACTATACTGAAGAAAATTGCTTAACAACTATTTTATTGAGCCTATAATGTAAATAAATATTTATTAATTGACAGTATTTTATTATTTATATATGTTTTAACGTGAGAATATTTTTTATACAATAATATTGAAAAGCAGTTATACTGTTATTTGGATAAACCGTGTAAAAGGTTGTTAAAAAAATCCAAATTAAATAGTTATTTGTGCTACAAGGGTGTAAACTGTTTTTAATGAGTGTGAAACATTCGAGCCGAAGGCGAGTGTTTCATCGTTTTCGAGTTAAAAACAGGACTTTACACTCGGGCAGAACATAACCTTGTATGCACTCCACTCAAAAGCATTGAAATTTTTCAATTTCACATAAAATTTAATTATTTACAAGAATTATATAAAAATTGACATGTTTCACAAATGTTTCAAGTGAAATCTTAATTGTAAAGTTACCGTTAATGGTTGGAATTCCTCTTAATACCTTGGTCATAAGGCAAAGGCCTACTTTATTGTGACATGCAACATTTGTTTGCTTTATTTATGTGAAATAAATTTCCATTTAAAACAATATAAGTCTATTCTTTTAATTTACTTACATTACAGTTAAGCAGATTTATCTCGGATATGTAATGTGCCAAAACTCGGTAAATATTAAAATTTTAAAACAGAGAACATTAATTAATTTACAACATAATCATGGTCGTATGGCATAGCCGAGACCAATATTTTGTGTAGTTTAAGGGCAACAATGGCAACCAAATTTTGACTTTGAGGCAATTTTGTTGGATAGTTTATGACATTTTTTTCACTAGTTAAATAAAAATTCAAAATTTTCACTGAGTGCGATAAAGTGAAACATTACGAAACTCAAATGGATATCGAAAAACGTATGTTTCGATACAGGAGTGCAAAAACATTATTTTTCAAGTACTAAAAAAATACTTTGCAAATTAGGCTTAAATTTTAAATCATTAGCTATTTTTCATGGTGACTTCTACGCTTTAGTTTAAAAAAAGGTAGGAAGATTATTATCAAATATTTTATTAGAAAACTTATCAAAAAGCCTTTGTGCTACAAGAGGTCAGTAAACATCAGTTGTGTCTTAATTAAGAAACGATTGTAAAAAATCGAATCAAGTTTTCAAAATACTGTGAAAACTCATTCTACAAATATAAGGCTTATGTCTCGACCGCATAGGACATTTGTTCAAGAAGAAATCCTCAATTTTTAAATTGGTTTAAATCAATTTGCAAAACTAGAAAAGAAAAAAGCATTACGACACTTGATGAAAAAGCTATCATTTCGATATGAGATTGCAAAAACTCCTTTAATGCTTCTTTTATAAACATCATTAATACTCTTCTTATCTAAAAAAAGAACATTACGCACTTGTGATTTAAGCATCTTAATATAGCCAAAATTGGATATGTTAATGTGGGCAATAATTGACCCCAAAACGGAAATTTGTGGCCATTTTCAGATCATTAAACCGAGTGGAAATGGAAATTAATACAACAACAACCAGAAAGGTCTGTGGCTTTGGCGGAGATAATAAAAAACTGTTGGTGGATGGGTCCACTTACAGTGTGGAGCTCTGCCAGTTTACATATGCCTGGGCAGTGTGTACTTTATGTACCGAGAGAGTCGAGTTCAACAAACTCGTCGAATGGACATGTCCATTAATTTAATTTTGTTCTAAATGTTTCACCGATATTTATTTTTTCTCCCCTCCCCCCCAGCAGAGGACAGATGCAAAATCGCAATAAATGATCAACATTATTTGTTTACAATTAAAAGCAGTTGTTCTGGTTGTCTCTGTCTCTCGGTCTGAGTTATGGACTGGCCAGCTAATGGGAGCTTTCTTGGGTGCTTTTTCCGCCTTTACCCAATGACTGACTGACTTGTGCGCCTGCTTTTCCATCCAATTTTTGGAATTCCTTCTGCATAAATAAGAAGCTCATGATTCTCCTCTCTGCTGTCCAATGAGTAATACTTTTATTGGATCCAGTGCTAAAGTGTTCCGGTAATAATCAACGTTTTTATAGGCGGCTCTGGCTGCTTCAGCACAGCATACAGCTCAACACAAGACAAGACACCAAGCAGCAGTTATCGATGAAAAGTATCTGAACTTTCTATTGTAAAATATTGCGTTCCTCTTTCGGAAACACACTATACTACTCTTCCATACCTCCATTCCATGCTACTTACTTACAACATTTATGTATACCTACATATATATTTCTCATATGTACAATAAGACATATTACATATATATATTTATATATTTATGTACTTATATTTTTGTTGGATATATTTACATTTATGAAAATCAGAGAGCCAGAGATCCAAGTGCCTTTTCAATTTATTGGATCCAATTTTCTATATAGAAAGTCTCTCTGTGTCTGCTGTCATCATCCCAGGTAGGTTAATAATTTCCATCGATTTGCATACACCTTCGCACATGGTCCTATTATGAACCAGTCGACCTTATTACCCAGTACCCAGCCGAGCGAGAGAACTTAAGTTATTGCTTTGTCATATCAAGAAAATTTTTGAAGACAAGAAGATAAAATTGGAAACAGTCTAAAGTAACTTTCGACCAAAGCTATAATTTTTACGGATCCATTAAAATTTTAAAAAGAAAGGAAATTGATTTTATCTTTAAAGAACAAAACCAGATCCATTTTATACCAAACTTAACCAAAAATGCACAATCTGCGACAAGAAGGAATATATTGTAGTAACTCAACCATCTTTTGTTGAAAATACAGATTAAAAGCATATTTCTATCATGTTACAAATATTATTTTAATGGTTTTTACCGTATATCTAAAGATACTTAGTTAAAAGAACTATTTATTATTGTATATTTTCCAATAAAAACAATAATTTTGATTAAAATTTTAAAAAGAATGTAATGGATGTTAATTTCACTATAAAAAGGAAGATACGGTATTAAATAAATTAATAATTGTGCTGAACGATGAAGATTAAAAATGTAAAATATGGCTGAAATTATATTTACATGGCGCAAATACTATTACACAAATCAATACATAGTTTTAAATTAAAATTTTGTTAAAACTCAAATTTAAAGAAGGTTCACTACACAAATCTTATATTTGTCATTATTTTATTGAGAGCACAGACAAAATTTCAATTTGAAAATCAAATGTCGACATTTTTATGTAAATAAATGTATACAAATTGTCAATTCTGTGAATGAAGCAAATTGGTTACTAAGATTGATTTTGAATTGGACTACGAAATTTATATGAGATTACCAGTCACAAACACATTTAAAAATAATTCAATTCCTGTAAGGAACATAGGTAGTGTAAGCCTCAACCAACGGACTAAGACTTTTCATGACTATTTATTTTCAATGTATTATTAGTCAATTAATAACATCTATACCAGTTGAAAAAGGACCCAGTCAATTCTACCCTCCCAGGGATGCGGGTTTTTGGGATTTTGAGCATTTAATGAAGAAAAATTCAAATTGATTAATATATCTTAGCCCACTTTATTGTAGAGGTTAGAAAAATGTCAAAATAAATTTTTCATTAAAGCTAATAAGATCTAAAATTATGATTTTTAGTAATTGAATATTAGTACGAGTACAAAGTACTAATTTTGTGTACAACCGGTTGCGTTATCACATATTCATGGTTTAGCACAAATATTTATATCCTTTTAATGAAAATCTTTCAAGATCAATTCGAATATTTACAACAGTATGTCCTCGATTATTAATAAAATACAAACCCATAATAAGACACTAGAGCACATTCATTTGCTGCAGTTGCTATTACAATATTTTGGAAATGTTTTAAACAAATATTAAACAATTTCCCACTAGGTATTACAATTTTTAGTTTTAAATCCTCAGCCTTAAAAAAGTAATATACTCGGAAAGTACGGATATGGTAGGCTTCATCTGACGAACAACTATTATAGTCAATTCTATTGTTGGAGTCAGACAGGTTTTCAAAGTTCAAATGGAGTAAACAAAATCGAAAAGATAAACCGAATCTTTCCACTATTAATTTGCTGCCATTAAAAAATGGATACAGATGAAAGTTATGAATCTTTGTAGTATGTTTTGGTGGCAAACACCTGTCAATGCATATGCTCTAGATACTCGTAGAATCATTTGTTCGTTGTACTAATCCAATCATAACATATATATTCAATAGTCAATTGTAAAAGATTGACAAATGCATAGATAGGGCTTTTGATAACTTTAATTACGTAAATCCACTTGTTTAGATCCCCTGTTTTAAATATACAGACAAATGCTTGTGATTTGCCTTTAATATAGTTCGATATTTTATTAGGTCCAAATTGATACAGAGTCAAAATGCAACAGATTTAAAGAATGACTACGCATTTAAAACCAAGATTACTCGAATAATTTTCCAAGATGAAAAACAGCTATTGATCAACATTTTGGATAAAAAATCCTTACTGTTAGGGGTAATATTGAAAAATACCGTTATTAGGAATAACTATTAACCGTTATTTCTACACACAAATCAGTTTAATACAAAAAAAAATTAAACCTCCGTTAAAAAATTCAAGGTTCAAACAGTGCCTTTTTTCTGTGGCAAGGCTGTCTGTCTAACTGTGAAAAACTCAAATTTCGAGCAAAAAACCTGAATGGAATACGAAAAGAGGAGCGCTAAAGCATTGAATATTTGGCAGGCATTCGGCAGGCAGGCAGGCCAGACTGGATTTCATAAAACGGGCCCGGCGTGCGCTCGTCCATCCTTGAGATTGGATGTGAAGTCAAAATGAAAAAAGAAAAAAAAAGAAACAGAGTAGCCAAAAGTAGTGTTGCTCAACGGCAGTGGTTAAACAAAATACAGACAAAGTGGCGAAGATTTTCGGCCGATTGATTGGCCCAGAGAGTGCGACACCGCCAACTCTGTTTGACTATTGATTATTGCTACACCGATTTTCGTCGTCATCGAAAAAACCAACGATGACAATATTAATTACTATACACCGATCAATTGTCCTCAAATATTTGCAATCTCGTCGAAGGTAATTAACACGACCCGCTCAGAGTTTGATCAAAGAGAAACTTTTAACTGCCTTCGTCGATTACCATACAAATTGATGGATTTGTGCAGCCATTTGTCCATTTTTTATCACTAGATAAGTTGTAATTTTTTAATTTCGATTGATCAAATGAATATTATTGATCAGATTAATCATATTTTGGATTGGTTTTGATAGATTAATTTTAGTTAAAGTTTGTTTATTTATGCATTACGTTTTCGTGTTATTTGTTGAGAACAATTGCTTAGTACAAATAGAAAAGAATACAACAAATATTTACAGATTGGTATTTTTTAAGAAAAATTTACAATTGGCGCCTTGAAGCGGTAACCAAACACATAACTAAATAATAAATCAGTTATTTAATATTATTATATTAATTGGTTATTGGGTGCAGAACCCGTTCGAGGATTATAGCTCTTATTCACATATCAAATATATGAATAATTGTTCAGATTCATGAAAACATGTCATTAGGTGTATGGTAGATACGGCTCTCTACGTAATGCGCTTGTCTTTCCCTGCCCATAACCATTCCTGACCCTACATTATTGCAATCGATAAAGTATTGTAATATAATGATTCCTTTAAAAGTTCTTCAGAAGGATTATGATAGACTAGGATAAAATAAAAGTGTTTATTAGACCCACCATGTAGCCCAGCACACTAGTGCAGTATAGGTCTGGATACTTTAGAGGAGAGGTTTGTAGTTAGTTATATGTACATTAAGTAAGACTTGTCACCTAATTTCGGGCTATCTAGACCATATACAAAAGTTGTGAGGGTATTTTTGCCCTGCACTGATAGACTTTCCTTGAAACTATGCAGCTCATCATTTGATATTTCAATATTATTAATCCAAAATGAAATGTGAGAAAAGTATGATAAATATATTTGCAATAAATAAGTGTGATTAAATTATTATAAAAAATTACGGAACATTATTTGGCTGTAAACGAATGTAGCTGATTCTTAGAAAAAATCATTTTTCATTGACAATAGTTTTCAAATTTAGCTCTTATATACGTAACTTAGTAAAAAAAATGATTTTGTACTATAATAACTTTTATTAGCATTTATTTCTAAAAACTGTATATTTTTAATGCTGTTAAAAAACAGTCCTAATTTTTGTGAACTGTAATTTTTATTATTGAAATTTTTTGACATGTCAAATTTATAATAAAATTAAAATATAAAGTACGATTTTTAAACTTGATACGAATAATTAATATTTTTTTTAAAAAAAATTTAACATTAAATTTAAATTAAAAATATTTTTTGAAACAATCGCAGTGACCATTTCAAAAGATTTTAGCTTTCAGTGTAAAGTGTTGTCATTTTTTAAAACAGAGTTAAGTTTAAATACAAATATGATTTTAATATTTTAACAAGGGTGAGTTTAGTTATTTTTTTATACTGTCTCAATGAATTTTATCTGATGAATTCTTGTTCTAGGTATTTACTACTAACACGAAAATTATTCAATTTGGCTGAATAAAAAGTAAGTAATTAACTTACATTTCGATATAATGTACTATTTGGGTTAGTATCTATCATTTAACACTTTTAAAAATTCAATATAATTATAAAAAATATTAAATTAAACTTTATTCACTGTCACAACTGAAAATTTTCACCGAAACAAAAAATGTCTTGGCCAACTAAAACTCACAAATTGTCAAAGTGAAAATTGGCCTACTATTATCTTTTTTATTGTAATGTTTTAATTTTGCCAAAAATGTATTATCATAAGTAAAACTCAAATATATTTACGAATATAGTAATTAAACTCCTTAAGGATATTTGACATATAATTATATCTAATTAAAATGCATTGAAAACTTATTATACATTATATTTTTAAGGTTACAATTTGATGTTGTTATACTTAATACTTATGTATCAATTTCCTACAAAACTAATTAAATTTCAAATTAAAATTATTAAATAACCATTACAAATACACATAGAATTAAATAGAAGAATATATAAAGAATCCACCTGGCAAAGCAAAGTTCCGTATGTATTCTAGATAATCTTCATCGCAATCGAATTTGCAATGTAATCCCAGTCCAAAAAGTGGCAGACAAAACAGAGCCAGACTCTGAAGTGAGATTTGGCCAGCGATCGGCTGGTCAATGACCCGTCAAGTTAGGGTCCCATGACAATACTCTGTGACACTTTCATGGCCTTTCTAATTTTCTATATTTTTTTCGCGCGTAAATTTCACACTTCATAAAGACCGCCGCCATTTGTCGCCTTATTGTCAGTGATTCTTGTGGGGTGAATATCGTTTTTTTTAGTTTATGGCTATTTATGGTGCGTTTATGGCTTAATTAGGGTTCTTCTCTCCCTCATTCGCATCGCATTTTCTTTATCAGAGATTTTTCCTACCTGGTCAGTGTGATTCTTCTTCTTAGCAAAAATCCAATTGTTTGAAATATTCCAACAGGAACAAATTTTAAATTCAGCAATGAAAAAAGTTTTATTGAAGAAAATTTTCATTGAATTTATTCAACTAAAAATTTAAAAAAAATATCGTTACTTCCTTGAGGTCTGCTTTAACTATTTTAAATGATAAAATAGTAAATTTTGATTATTTTTTTAATTAAAAAAAAATTGAAAAATTTGAGAAAAAACATGGCTGCCAAAATTTCACACAAG
>JXOV01003048.1:203-14600 GCA_001014945.1 Clogmia albipunctata
ATCATAAAATTTAAATATTAGTTATTTACCAATTAACCTATTCAAATCACTGAATAGAAGTGTTAAATAGTGATTTTTATGGGAATAATTGTTCAAAATCTACATATCACATTAAAAATTCTGAGTGTATGGAGTGACTACCATCTTACAGGTTCATGCTGGAGAAAAAACGCCATCTCTGTTATTTAAAACCGGATACTTTCGAACAATTGTTTTGAAATTCCATAGAATTAAACATATATTTCAATGGAATAATTTTTTAGATTCCTATTTAGAAAGTATTATTGAGTTTTAATAATAAAAGAAATTCCTATCTAGGTGGGTAGTACAATTTTCTATTTATAAATATCCAATCAATTGAACAAACTCAAATTTCTTCTCATTAAGAATATCAAGCGCAAATACCAAACGCACTTGAAAACAGACATTTGAAGATGGAATATAATCACTTACAACATTAATTTTGTCAATCTCAGAAATCCTACTTAATTGATTAATAATGGATGCAGGATATTATGCAAAGTGGAGCCCACTTTGGCGTCAATTATGTGCATAAATTGGCTCTAATAAACGTGTAATTTATCATAATTGACTCTGATATGAGAATAATAATCTCGATGGTTTGTATAATAGTATTATTACCACTACGCAGAATTGGGAATAAATCAGGTTCGATTAGCTTTAGAATGGAGCGAATTCTGTTGAATCGAAATTTTGGCAATCCACCCACCACCGACCGCCTCGATTTCCATATGCAAAAGTGCTGGCTCGAACCCATAAATCAAAAGGCAGAAAATGCTGCCAGAAAATGCAGTTGGCAAAATTTGCATTTGAAACATTTTTCATTTATCCAAACCTAAACCAATACCATTAATCGTTGGTTCGTGCGGAAATTACATCCCTCTATTTAGGGTTGCCAAGTGTTTTAAGAAAAAAAATTAAGTTTCAATCCAAAGACTGATGAAGATTTTTATTAGACATCTTATTTATCATAGTGCTGTATTCATTTTTTAAATAATGGAAAAGTTTAATTAATTTGAAACTATTTTATTTAATTAAGTCCTGGTAACCTCAGGAATAATTCTTCAGAAAAAAACTAGTTTATTATGCAAGAGTTTGGCACGCTATCTCACAGAATAGCCTTATCGAAATAAACCAGTTACACTGACAAATAATAGTTATTTATACAACTAGGTCGCTAACATAAGGCATTATTAAACACAAGGGTTATCTCATGTCACGAGCGTGAGGAAGACCCATGTGTTTAATAATTATTATGGACAGTGTTTTATACAACATTTTATGCTAAATTAACACGAAAATCTAAAAAGACGTCGTTTTATTTGGTATATTAATTGTTCAAAATTGTATTTTTCTCACACAATCTATTAATTGTATTTCATATATAGAATATAATCATATTTGAAAACACTAACAAATTAAGGACATGATTGTAGCTTGATTGAATTAATTTACATACTTATATTTCGTCAATATAGGATCAGCTAAACATAAACCTTTCGAAACTTTTTTTCGCTACAGTCCAACATACGATTAATAAATGTTAATTTTAATGAGTGATAAGCTTTTTGCAAATAAGGGTTTACATCGAACACTTATTTTGTATACTTCTTTTCTGTGAATTTGTATATACCACTCAATTCCACAATTAACCGGTTTGTTGTGGCTGAACGGAAGAGTGATACTCCTCTGACTGTATTCCGTAACTTTCTAGTCTCCATTCCCCTTTCCCTACTCCTTTCTATCACTGTAAATATGTAAATAATAAATATTATTATTGACGAAAATTAACAGGTTGAAATCTGAACAATAGACGTAATCCGCGTTCAGGACTCTCTTGAATCATCAACCGTTATGAGAACAAGAGCGTTTTCATTGTCTTCTGGAAGAGCTGAATTTATTCTCCCCACAAGTTTTGTCTTTTCTCTCTGGCTGCTAACAATTGTACTTTTCAGCAAGGAAAGTTAGTCTTGAGAATTTGCAAAATTTACAAATACAGAATGGTTAATGAATGAAGAAAAAAAGAAAATGATGTTATTAGGAAAAATGTTCCTAAAGACCAGGGATCGAAATCGGTCATACATCTGATTCCTAGGTCCAAGATCAAACGGGACACAGAATCACCTTTAACAATATAGTTGTTGAAAAATGTCCACCTTTGTGAGATTGGCCAAGAAAAAGACTCTCCAAAAGAAAGACACGTCTTTTCTGTTCTTCAATCCTTTTATTCCTTTTTTTAGCCTTAGACTACAAAAACTGAAAGATTTACATTATATTAGAACAGATAAATTACAATACGAATATAATAAGTGCATACATTTAGTGGATTAACATAATTCAACAGTTTTTCGGCAGTACTTCACAATATTACAGGAACAACGTGGTCAATATTCACAAATATCTGTACAACAAAAATACTATAAATCAATTGTAACAACAAATTGCCAATTATGCACATTAAATGACGAAACTGATATCAACTGTAGAATCTGGCTTTTAAAGTTTTTTAACAATAGTTTTTAATGTCTGTGAAAATTCGTTCTTTGAGCTCATTATTATTATAAGCTACAATTATTTAATATTTTAAGGTTGTTTGTCAGTATGCACTAATAGCCAGCGAGTCATTGGAGGATCACTGTACAAATTCACGGAGGTAGCTCCAAATAAAATGTTATTATTTGAAAAATTAGAGGAGTAAAAGATCATAACATTGAACAATGAATATGAATTTATGGGGCTTTATGGAAAATTTACTTTGTAGTAATTATTAAGAAATAACGGAAAGCTGTCGAATTAGTATCGAATAATTAAGTATTCATACTAACCTCACGTATATTATATAGAACCTCTCCTGTGAAGTGGCTAAACCTATACTGCCCTCGTGTGCGGTGCCAAATGGCGGGTCATATAACACTTACATACTCTCCTATCCAAACACTCCACAGATTATTTAAGGAAACTACTATTAGGATAGCAATAAGTTAGTTAGGGTCAGAATTGATGGTAGGCAGGGAGAGCTAGGATGAATTACGTGGTGGGGCGTATGGCTGTCCAACATACACCTAATGACTTGTTTTCGTACACCTGGACAATTACCTTATTCATATATTTATATGTGAATAAGGGCTAATATCCCCGAGTGGGTTCTGCGCCCACCAACCAATAACCAAGGTTGTTTGTAATAAAATATGTACAGCCGGTTAACAACCCTATTTTTTCTGCCAAAACCACGTTGCTGTTATTTACAATCGGACTTGGTGTTGTCCACTGGGAATTTACTGGGTTTTCAGGAGAAATCTCTCTTTAACTTTTCAATGCGTTTTTTTTACATTTGATTCAAATACTTCTGTAATCTTTTCAAATGCGAGTTATCCGTTAAAATCTATTGATAAATCAGTGCCAACTGACGGATGATTTGCAAGCCACATTCTGTCACGTTCCCGAAATTAATCTGCTCGTTGCAACTGTCGCTTCGAATGGCTGTGGTGCGCTTCTCAGCCCCTTCACTGCAACCCATTCCGCCTCAGTTCAGCTTCAGACAGACAGAATTTCGCACAAAATTTATGTCTCTCTTCTCTCCTCGCCCCAAATTGAACACGATTTTATTAACTCGGTATCCTCCTTCGCATTCTGTCCATCTATCTGTCTATCTATCTACGTCTCCACCAGCGACAACGACGACGACCAAAATCCACAGACTGGATGGGAAATTCAAATTTATAGTGCAATTGTCAGCCGAAGACAGACGACTCTGATACCGTGGAAATTGCATAAATTAATCCTGGACACTGGTCGAACATGTCACACTTGAGCTATGATTCGTTTTTATGACATGATACCATCTATTTAGAGATTTTTTCAAGAATTTTAATTAAAGCCGATAAATTTAGATTTAATAACAACACAAGAAATACTTTTTAAAAAAATTGGAATTTATAAAATGTTACCTTATTGTGCCGACAGCATAATAAAAAAATAATTTTTTCATTTATAAGTTATGTACGATTTTATGGTACTTTTTCAAATTTATTTATGCATTTTTGTTACTTAAAATTGATATTATGACATTCGAATTTGCTCTGTCAAATTCGTTATTATGACACAAGTGATTTAAATGATTCATTTAAGCACTAGTGTTATTTTTATTTTTAAATTGTGACCGCCGTAAGCGAAATTCATCAATTTGAGATACTACAGATTATATATACACTGTGAATTAAGGTCAAAACCGCACTGGTTTTTTCGTGATATCTCTGGAACCAAAATACACTGGAACTTCAAATTTACATATAATATGTCTCTTAACAGATTACATCTGCATGTCATAGCAGATTTGCAAAAACTTGAATAAATTTTGCGGAATTGCGAAAAATCGAAAAACCGCACATGCGGAATGGGTCAGCGTTATAGCCGCACCCCCTTTTCTTCGCTATGGAACATTATTATAACAATCTATTGATGGGAGTAGTTTGCCATTATGATTTCATCCAGAATTGCGAAAATTTGGATCGCGATGTAATAGCACGTCGGCAGTAGCATACATTGAAAGTAAAAAAATCTTGATTTCTAAAATTGAGAAATTAGTAAAAAAAATTTTTGAATTTAGAAATAGTAATCATGATTATGGACAACTGAGTTCCTTATGCATTGTAGGTGATAATATGGGTACAATAGGACATCTAATAAAGTCACATTATCGGATAATATTTTCTGACATAGCGGGTTTTTAGGCTATTACGTAACTAACAAACAACTCGACGTATTTATGTCAAACCATATTAAAATAAAGAAAATTAAATTCACTACAAACCGTCTTCATAGTTTTGAACTGCTACGATCAAGACATTTTGATACTAAAGATTTTAATCAATTTGCTCAATTTGGGCCTATGATTGTTTCATACACTGCTTTTCATCATTTTACAACAGGGGTCTTCGATTAAATTTTAGTTAATATCTTGGAGTGTATTAATGATATCTTTTTTTGGCACGATGAAAGGTTTAATCTTTGGCCATTGTCTGCACTATAAAACAAAAGACTAGGTTTGTTGCAAATAATTATAAAAGGCATGCGAATTTTCCCATACAGCAATATCGTTTCATCCTTTTACGACAGGGGGCATATTTTCTCCCAATGCGTCAACAAGAGAGAGTTTTTGGTGATTTTTTTAAACTGAAATAATTGGTAATCTATTCTACAATATATACAACGTCAAAAATTGGGTCGATATGTCAAAGTAGGCAGCCAGTAACTATTTTTGGAAGTTTGGAAACTCATATTTCGAATTATGAGAAAATTGTATAAAAAATTTTTGAATTTAAATAAAGTAATAAATGGCTATCGAGCACTGAGCTCATTATGCATTGTGGTTGAAAATATGGGCACAATAGGATAGCAAATAAAGTCGTAGTTACGAGCAGTATTTTCTGATAAAGCGGATTTTAGGATATCCCCATCAATAGATTGTTTATATAATACCCCATAACGGAGAAAGGGGGATGCGGCTATAACGCTGACCCATTCGGCATTTGCGGTTTTACGTTTTTTCGCAATTTCGCAAAATTAATTCAAGTATTTGAAAATCTGCTTTGACCTCAAGTTGTAATCCAGATCCATCTTCATTTGGTTCAAGGGATATCAAGGATAAACGACTGCGGCTATAACCTCAATTCACATTGTATCTGTGTTGCGAACGAGTCAAGTGTCTTATTAACTTTAATTGTAATGTATGAATACTGTACTATTTTAGTGGTAACATTTTAAAGCATTGTCCCTTTTTATATTTTTTTACTCATCTTACTCCATTGTAAAATTGAGTAATTAGCCATCCACTTTAAGGTAATCCAGTACTTGATTTGTTTGCTGTTACACATGAGTACAATTTTAAGAATTGAAACCTGTTGTATTCGAGTGTGTAATTCAATGGGGCTTATAAATTTAGGAGTTGTTATTTACCCATTTTGTTTGCCATCTAATTGTTTCGACAACAATACAAATCCGTAATGAATACAGAGTTTTGGCGAATAAAGGAAGGAGTTTTAAAAACAGCCACATCCAATGAAAACAAACAGAGAATCGAGGGGTGTTGCGAAATAGCGAAATAATGGCTGTCGAATTCAATTTAAAATATCATTAGCTATAACTTTGAGCGCAGAAAAAACATACAAACAAATTCATATTAAAAGGCCATCATGGGGAATACATCCATCCTCCAGTCCACAGACTCACCCTCAGCTCTTAAACAGAGAGTGGATAAAATATTCGGACAATTAAAGTTTTGGAATAAACAACGCATTTTTAGACAATTAGAAGATATTTTATAGGCGTTTATTTTATAATACAATTGAAATCAACTGTAAAAATATTTCATTGACCGGGAATCTTATTTCTTTTTCTTAAGGAGTATATGAATTTCCAAAACACTGTAGTAACGATAAATACATGAAAGAGTGTTCACACACTCTCTTATAATCATCGAATCATATTTTTTAAAATCACCAAATTTTAAAATTTTAGTTAAAGTTAAAAGTAAAAGACATTTATTGACTTTCAAAAATGACATCTATCTCAACGACATTCAGCTTACATGGCCTAAGCAGTTATTGCTTGTACGTATATTTTTAATCAAAGTATATTTCTTAGTAGTAGTTGTAGTTTTGTGACTAATAATACGTAACATCAAATTGCATTGGGTAAATTTGGGCAGATTTCATTTTTAGAACAAGAATTACACCTCTTCATCACCATTCTATTCTCATTCATCTTTCCCTGTATCCATAGAGTATCCAAAGCAGGTAGTCCTAAATGTAAGATCCCAGTTTTTGGATCAAAAAGAAAAGCGCACTCTTATTAAGCTCTGAAGTCTTTCAGACACACAAATACAATTGAAGATTGTAGCTAATGGAAACCCAATTTCTAAACTGTTGCTGAAATCCAGGAATCAAACTCCCACTAAATGCAGTCAGGGACTTCATCTAATGATACATTACAACTAATTTTTTTTAAATATACAAGTATAATATTGTATATTGTGACGGGCGCAGATCCAATGACAGTTTTTACGGCGACTTCTTCCCGCCGCTATTCGATCTCCGTTGTTTCTCTTCAGGTAACCTCGACTGGGAATGCGTCGAATAAGCACCTTTCATTTTTGCAATGCGCAATGAGCGCTGATTTAACTGTTATTCTTTAGTCTGTTCTCATACGTAAATAAATTAACATCCAACTGTCCGTCGCGAGTTGGATTTACACTAACACACACAGAACTTTTAATTAAATTGATTAAATACTTTTTCAGAAACTTATTAAATTTTTCTCGATCGATGTGATCGAAAAAATCGGCGACTGAAAAGGTAACGTAATCCGGTGAAATGTCTTTACCGTAGTATATACTATTTTTTTAAAACTTTAACAACAACAAAATTGGATAACAAGAAAACAATTTTGTCTCGTAGTCGAATACTTTATCTGTCCACTGTAAATAATAAAGCCGAGTTTTTTGCAAGGTTGGGCATATTTGTCTTCTAATTGAGCTTCATGTCGAATATTAAAAATAAAAAGCGGCAAAGAATCCGGCTAAAGCGCCGTTTTAATTAAAACGGAAAGTTGTTTACTCTCTCTCCTCGTCGTTGAACGTCGTCATCGTCCAGAATTAAGGACCTAATCTTATTCGTTAATTAAATAATGTGCGTTCCCAGTCCAGATTAACGCAATTTTCCAAATCCATGATTCATGCCTCGGCAGAGAAGAGAAATTAATTTTTGATTTAATTAAATTCACAATTTCGGAATCTCCGCTTTAATAAAAGCCCTAATCAAGGCTGTATTGTGTACCGAAGTCTGTATTTATTATTGCCAAAGCCAATGGAATGAAGCACCCGAGGATTATTTGTACTTTGATGCTTCTGTTTTCAGATCCGGATTCACCAAATTGTGACGCAAAGCCTTCGAATTTCATTCATTTCATTGTAATCGCAAGGTAAAATTTATTGTATGAATTACGAGAATTCAACCCATCAATATTTAATACTATACTATATATTTTTAATCTTTCAAGTAGGTAAGCATTTTAATACCCCAAAAGTACTGTTGAACTTTAAACTTTATGATATTTCTGTTATTGTTAATACAAGAAATAGGTCTATTTTTACAAATTTAATAAAATATGATATTTCCTTCACAGCCTGGAGGACTTTATACATGATTGTAAATGTATACCTACTAATTTTATGTTGGAAAGATTAAAAATATTATAGTCGCAATTTTTATATAATATAAGCTGACTCGGCGAACGTCGTCTCTACATTTTCATTATTTTCAGAAAATATTTTTTAATTTAACAGTATATGATGAAATTATAAAAGGAAATGAACCATTGTGGTAATAAAAGCATCATGGATTTAAATTAGTATTTATTTTTATTGAAATATTAAAATTTCAAACATGCTTTTCAAAACTAAAAAAATAAGAAAAAAATGGAATTGACATTACTTGCCACGACACTTAACAAAAATTAAACCCAAAATACTAAAAGAAAAGGAGTGACTCGCTCTTAACATTTCGGAGTATAAAAATATTATTATACGTTTAGTTTTAACACTATTATTGTTTGAGAGGACCGATCGCATAGTCGTGGACTGCCTTCACTCATTTCTTACTTCAACGGCAGTAGAAAAACGAGAGATTATCAGAAAAATAATGGTCCATATTGCTTGGAACATTTTTATATGAATACTAGCTGAACCGTCAATTTACCTTTCATTAAAATCGATCAAACCGTTTCGGGATTTTACTTTATTGAACATTGCATTGTGATAAAAAATTTTGTTTGGGGTAGCTCACCCTTTACAGGTAGGAGTGTTTTTTTTATTGCGTTGCCATTTAACCAACTTATGTCACATGTCTAAAAAATTTCGTTGAATTTCCTTAAACAATTGTACTTTGATTACCAAATTAATTAATAATAGCCCAGCCTTAACATGAAGGGGATGTAATTTGTTGAATATTCATATTTAAATGCTTAATTATAATGATTTAAAAAAAACTGATTTTTAACAAACAGATTGGGGCGGCTTACCCTTTATTTATGGATATACAGACGTTTGCCCGACCAACTTTCAAAATTGAACACTGTGACACAAGATTTATTATGTGGGTAACATATAGAAATTTCATAAAATCCATCAAAATTTGTAATTAAACATATCGCCATGTATGGTAATTTAAATCAGTTTATTATTATCATAATTTAAGAAATATGCCATAATGTACTAAAATGAATTACAAGTAGTAAGTAAAATAATTAAGAAATTTAGGACAATTTAAGTATAAAATTTGCGTGTTTTAAAAACTTCATATTAAGGCTAATATTATCTGAAAGCAAACTACATTTCAATTTAATATAAATCTATATTCAAATATGAACATTATTTTAAGAGCATTTCAAATCTATAAAATGAAAGTACATAAAAGCTTTACCGAATTTGGTGTCATCAAAGTCCTCATGGGAGCGCAATAGTTTATGGAACCAAATAACATTAGCTGTTCCAGATATCGAAAAATACTTACATTTTATTGAATCGTCTTGAGCGTCAACACAGTCTTACCCAATAATGGCTAAAGTACTACTTTATTTGTTTGATCAAAAGAAATCGTTTGCGAATCTTGAATACATAAAAATACCATTTATTTTGGGATGGTTTTAAAAGCACACCCAAAACTAACAAAGTGTTTAATAATGTAGCACTCGAATCATCCGAAAATCCAAAAAACATCAATCGATAACTTCAGTTTCCAAGATCCCATTGCCCAGACATTGATTGGAGAACACTCCGATTTACTCCGTTAAGCGCAGTTGCGTTAGTTACTATGATTTTGGAATTCTAAATTGAAGGTCTCATTTCATTTTTGAATAGTTAATTTGAAAAGCACAAACAAATTTTATCCACTGTCGAAATTAAGTTGTTTCTTCCCTTAACCGCACATTTTATTGATTGAGACCTTGTCATGCGACCGCGATAACGTCAAATATTTTTCAAATTCATGTTTTTATTATTTAGAAGAATATTGCTCGGGTACAAAATCCGTTTTTAACTCGGAATCGTTCAAACACTCGAATTATGTGCTCGTATTTTACACTCACTTTCATATCAAAAAGCAAATGATTTTACTCCCTTGTAGCACAAACAATTTTTGTATACATTAAAAATTAAATAAAAAGATTGTGCAAATGTTATTTTTATCGATATTTAAATTTAAAATTAACACATGACGAATCTAATACGATCACTTAATTTGTATTTTAATATCAAGTCAATTTGGTTTTAAATAATTAAAGATTCATTTAAATTAGTAGAAATAATATACGTAGTTAGAAAAAAATTCTGTTAAAACGTTATGAATCGTCATCACCACCTGTCAAACATTGTTTTGACTCTTATTGGAGAAGACCATTACTTATAATTTAGTAATAATTTAGTATTTATTCACTTTAAAAGGTTTTCTTTACTCAATTATAAATAGTTTTCTTCACCAACATAAATTAAGACAATGTCTGACAGATGGAGATGACGTATCACGTTCTCGTTTCAACTAATAAAAATAATATATGCCTAACTTATTTATGTTCAGCGATTTTGATTTAAAGTACTACATAGTTTGTTTTTAATAAATACTGAGATATATTACACAAATACTTAATTATTCCGCGTTCTAAATGAATATTTACGTATTCCTGGCACTGACGTTTATTTCTAGAAAAATTTGCTAACTGCACTATTGGGAATACCTAATTTAAACGAAAAAACGAATGAGGTTTATGATAATGTCAATGATAAATAGGAAACTAATTAAACCCCGAAATACTCGGAGTCTCTGACCGACTTTCTGGTATTTCTATTTTCAGAATACATTTGGATGAAAAACCATTTGTTATGTTGTGTTAAATATTTAATTGATGGAATTACAACAATAGCTGTTCTATAATCAAGAGTGAAAGGTTAATATGAATTGCTCATTTTTTATTATTTAGGTAATAATACTTTGTTGCAATTACAGGTTTTATAATTTAAAGATCAAAAGCACTGTTTTTTATACTAATCTCATGAAATAGATTACAATTGGAGAAAAAATCCAATTTCTAAAAAATAATAATAATTATTTGGGGTTTTTAACTCGTCTAATGCTTTAGTTACCACTTTTCCTTAATAAATTACAGTTTTGTATTTCAAAATAACGTCGAAAAACTATCTTTTTCAAGAATTCCAGAAATTCTAATATGAATTTTTAAAAAATGGTCAAATATTCAAAAAAAATTGTGATATAAAATAAAAAATAAAATCAATACTTTATTTTATAATATTCAATTTCAAAATTTTATTATTTGTACCGACTTTACACTAAAAATCTCTTTATTCGGTAGGAACAACCTTTATTTTCAAATTAGATTCAAATCATTAAATTAATGTAAAAAAATTAAATTTTAATCATTATACTTGTATTTTAATTTAATGTTTATTGTTTCTTTAACGAAAATTTACTTTTATGGCCAAATTAGTTATATGAAAATACTTATTGCGAATATTTTTACATTTCAGCATAGAATAACGAGTTTTCATTATTTGAAGCTAGGAAGTATTGAATTATTTATGGATATTACTTGTTGAAATTTAGCATAATTAAAATTCTTTTGATGGTAAATTATAACAAATTTTCTTGAAAAACAAGTCAGGAAGAATTAAAAAAAACTCGAAAATAACGTCGTCAAACAACATTAAAGTACAAATACCGTGATCGTTGAAAAGCATTAACTATAAAATTAATAATTATAAGTCGTTTAATTTTTATTATTTTCGTTTGGCTCATTCCTGTGGAGTAAATTTTTTTATGATTAAAATATTGAAAAATAATGGTGCTCTATCCGGTCCCTTTAAATATTTAAATACTGATCCGTCTATCACAATAGTGATACACTGTAAATGTTATTATTATTGAATATTGAATTAAAGCAAGTCTTGTAAATAGTAAACAAAGTATTTTAATTTGGCGATTAATCACAGAATAGTATCCACTACGTTATCGAAAAACCGCAAAGGCGAGTTTAGGCTATTACGCGTCATAACTAAGAAACGGCTTAACAGATTTAATCTAAACCATATTAAAGTAAAGATTATTAAATTTACTAGAAATCGTCAATACATAGTTTGGAAATTGGACCGCTGGCTTCAGGTCATTTCGGCAGTAAAGAAAATCAATTTTGGCATATAATTGTTCCATATAGGTACTAATTATGCTGATTTTTTAACAATAAAAAGATATTGATCAGCTTATTAATTTTATATTTTATTTTAATATTTTATCGGATTCAATTTTTTTAATATTTATAAATTTAAATAATATTACTGAAATGAATTTTTTTGCATAAAAACATCATTTTAATAGAAAAGCAATGAAAATACTATTGATTGGTCCTAATCAATTGAACATTGGTGTATTGGTCGGTGTCGTGACAAATGCTGATTCAATGTAAATGCAAAAGTGAGGTGAAGCAGTCCAGAGAGGAGTGCGGTCATTTATCAAAAGTAATCTTTTATAAACAAGGCTATAATGGGGAATATCTCGGTGTGTTAAGACTTGATTTATATCTGCATCCCTCGAGTGGGGAATTCGGGCCTGAATCGGTCGGAATTTGTTTACATTACAATTTCGGACAAGTGATTTATTCCGTTTTATTCCATTCCAGGCGTAGGGAGGAAGACAAAGAGAGAGAGAATCTATGAACATTTTGGACAACATTAGAATTAGGATAAATATTGTGCTGATCCGGTTCTGGAGTGGGCTGCTCTGGATCTGGTCATTATCGGGGATAATCAACACAAATTGACGTCTCTAAGGACGGACAACAAACGTGTCAGACAAAATTAACCATCTCACAAAGATTGACATTCTGGCCATCTCTCGCTCCGATTAAATCTCCTCATTTGTTTAAGCCTCTATGCGCCTACATGTGTATTAAGCCCAGGCTTTATGCTTACTGCAAATTACGCAATTCGAATCAACTTTATACGACTTTGGAGACCACTATCACGAAATAGGAGGAACAGCAAATTCTTCGAACGGTAAATATTTCGAAGAAAGCATTTTTATTTATAATATAGTTTGACATTTTATACCTCTTATCAAGTAAATAGCTCTTCATTCCCAATAGAAATGAAAAATTATGAAAATATGGAATACCACTTACCACCGACACTTGATAATAATAAAATCCAAATTAGTTATTTTTTCCCAAAAAATTAGGGATATGAAAATATAACTATACCTTTAAACCGACCTTCCCCAAATATCCACAAAATTTGATTAAAGACGTACTCACCACATACACGTATACATATTTAATATGTGGTCAGTACTTCTTTAAACATTAGTGCTGCACCACCTAGAAGAACAACATAGTAATTTCATACAAAAGCTAACTGTCTTTACCGTCTTTGACTGTGTCTCTTACCATTTTTTCGTTTTAAATGTATTGGTACTGGAAAATAATAAATCGACACGCCAATTAGTGGCAAATTTGTAAACTCGAGTTTGACGTGTGAATTAAATTTAAAATGGAAATTTTTTCTTTGAAATTCTGTTTAGAATCCAGAAAATGTGTCATCAATAAAATAATGGCAGTTATCAGATTTTATAGTGAACTGTCCTTAAATTTGAGTTTTACCAAAATTACAATAATTCCAACACAATTCCATTAATTATTTTAACATGTTTTTCAAGACGGTTTACCACTATTGCTTATTGAAATTGTTATATTTGTTAAATATTGTCTTATTATCGTAATTGTAACTCCGTATATTAATTCTACTGATTTTTTTTATTTCGTTCATAGCAAAAATAACTAGTTCCCAGCTGTTCAATTTTAAAACTATGTATGAACGATGTGTAGGTAATTTAATATTCTTTGAAATAGAATATTTTGGCTAAAATACATCGAGCCGTTTGTTAGCTACATCGCGTAATAGCCTAAAATTCGCTATATCAGAAAATAATACTCGTAACTGTGACTTTATTTGCTATCCTATTGTTCACATATTAACAACCACAATGCAGAATGAGCTCAGTTTTCGATAGCCATCATTACTTTATTTGAACTAAGAAATTTTTTATACTATTTCCTCATAATTCGAAATAAAGGTTTTTAGACTTTTTAGTAAAAATAGTTACTGGCTGCCTACTATGACATAGCGACCAATTTTTCGAGCTGTATATATTGAAGAATAGATTACCAACTATTTCAGTTTAAAAAAATCACCAAAAACTCTCTCTTGTTGGCGCATTGGGAGAAAATATACCCCCTGTCGTAAAAGGATGAAACGATATT